>JAFMSR010000007.1:5443223-5627193 GCA_022818135.1 Saxidomus purpurata
AAAAATGATCTTTGTTCCCAGACGAAGCCGGACATTTCGGCCCCAATACGTTTCAGCCTCAAGAAAATTATGATGACGTTTCGGCCACATGACATTTTGGCGTCACTATAGTCCATTTCAGCCCCAGAATGTTAGATTTGTGTATGTTTTTTATATGTATGTTTTTGTGTATTATATTTCTTCTTTAAGTAAAATTGTCATTAAGACCTTATATTGATTAAAACCTTATATAGAATTTTAGGGTTCTTTATAAATAAATTATCAATTTCTGTAGGTATAATCAGGAGCCTTTGATAAAGGAAAAGTTGCATATCGTTTCATGGATTTTAATCGCACATTTTCAAAATATAATCAGAAGGTGCCAGACAATGATTGCACGTATCAATTATTAAAACAACAACTTGTAACAATGGGTGCAGTATAAAGCTCGTAATTTGCACATCTGACACTTGACATCAAAACACCGACCGAGCCAGAGTAGTACAATAGACAATTAATTTTAAAAAAAAGGGTCCATACAAAACATGTTTATATGACCTGAGGGTTTCTTACGATTGATTAATTAATAAATAAATCTTGATTTCACGAAACTGATGTGATTTTACGTAGGTAAAACGAGGTGGAAAATATCTTAAACACCTAGGAATAATTATTATACCCCCAAAACGAAGGAGTCACCCAGCGGTTGGTTGGTCGGTCGGTCCGTTATATTTTCCTTGTCCAGAGCATAACTTGAAAACTACTGGTTGGAATTCAATACAACTTCATACAATGGTCAAGCACAATTAGAGAAAGTGCAGTGTTCAAGAACCATAACTATATCTTGAGTAACTATGTACAGAGTTATTGACCTTTGTTATTTTTCCTTGTCCGGAGATTAACTTGAAAACTGCTGGTTGGAATTCAATACAACTTCATACAATGGTCAAGAACAATGAGAGGAAGTGCAGTGTACAAGAACCATAACTCTATCTTGACTAATTACAGAGTTATAGCCAAAGCTATAACTCTATTTCAGTTTTTTTACAGGTACTGACTATTCTGTTACTTATAGGACAAGTTTATTCTGCGGGCCTCTGCGGGCCTGGTGCGGGCCTAGTAAAAAGTGCTAAAAATGCCAGTTTATGCATTTTATAGAATACAGAAAGTCTTCTATGCCTTGCCCCAACTTTTACACCAATGAATTAAGATGTTTGAATGAATTTTAAGTCACTGATTTCTAACATCTTAGCGTAAACTGCACAAAAATTTCCTTGTATTCAACAGTTTTTCCAGCTTTGGGCCTATTTTATGAGGCCCGCAGTTGAAATTCGATTGGCAGATTGTCTATTACTTCAAACACTCAACATCTGCTTGATACCAAAAATAATAAAAACATCATTAAAACATCAAATTCTCATATATTTTCACTTTTCTTTTGCTCAAATTGCTCAAACGCATGTTAAATAGGCCCGCAGAGGCCCGCAGGTAGGCCCGCAGAATAAACATGCCCTTACTTGTAACTTCTTCAGTTGATACAGCAGGCTTTCGGGGGTATTAATCACATTTAGGGATAGGTCATGCCTAAGTGTCATGTGGCCGAAACATTGATAGCTGAAACGTCTTTAAAGCCGAAACGTCATGTGGCCGTAGTGTCTGTAATTCTCCCAAGATCGCTCTTGAACTGTTGGAAGGAGTGCAGATAAAAGAAGAAACAAAGATTTTTAACAATTTATCCTTTATAGAAACCATTTGGCTTAACAGAACTGATTTGCAGGTATTTTCAATCAAATCGATAAATGAGAAAACTGGATACTGTCATACAGTATATACTATGTAATTACCACTAGAGTAGGTCGTAGTGGAGTTGTCCGACTACTATTACAGTACACATTTACCTGGAAAAGCTTTTCCAGTGCTGGGACATAAGCAGTTGATGAAACTTTCGTGGATGATTTTCTTCGAGTGGCTATATCTGGGACATTTTCTGGACTAGAATTTGAACTGTGCGAATGATGGTTACCCATTTTAAAATATTTTCTTGTTTATCATGTTACCGGAAGTTCCGCTAAAGTAGGACTAAATCCCGTTCTAGTTCACATAGTTTGAGGCCGAATATGTTACACATATAAGCTTATAGCTTGTTAGGCCTATGCAAGTGTTTTCCCTGTTGGTAATGATCGTTGAAGATCAAAAATAACAATAAATTTTCTAAAATCAAGGTGCTGATATTTAGCACAATAGTAACAGTATGAGCTACTGTCCATGGTTAAATAGTAAATTAATTACTATCATTTAATTGGGTGCTAAACATTTAGCAGTGGTAACAGTACTATGTGTACTGATGAAGATAATATGAATAATTATCATCAGAATGGACAAATTAAAAACAAATTATTTACAAGTTGCTATATGTCTATTTGTAACATAAGGGTTCAAATTTAGATTCTTGGACCCAGTGTTTAAGTCTACACTTGAAGGCATTTATGGAGGGCGCAGAAACCACCGAATCGAGTTATAGAAGGATAAATATATCACTAATAATGTTGTATGAAATTGCAAACAATCTTGTCATCGTAGATCATAACCATCTCACACACTCAAGAAATCTTAACTCCATCATACCCTTCTCAAGAACCCAATATCACATGAACTCTTTCTTTCCCCGCACCATCAGATACTGGAATGACCTGCCATATAAATCAATGCCAGTGTAAGTCTCCAAAACTTCACTGATACCTGTGATTACAATTATGTTTATACTATACGGTCACTGGTTTGAATATGACCCCCCCCCCCCCCCCAACACATCTGTTTTACTTAAGACAATGTAAAAACTAAAAAATATATTCATAGTAACAGTGACCTTGAAACCCCTCCCGAAAAAATAGAAAAAGATAAAAATAAAAAATTAAAAAAACTATTTTTTAAAATCTATTTTTAGCAATAGTTACATTGACCCTCCCCCCCCCCCCGACTTGACCATAGTGAGTCGTAATGCAATCCCAAGCTTCCTCTCCACGCAAGCTACATGCACACCAAGTTTCATTGCAATTAATCACTCCTAACTCGAGTTTTTGACCATAACCTGAGTGCACTTAAGGTAGCTATCGACCCTAATTTGCTTTAAAATCGCAAATTTCTGTTTTTATGCATTATTTTATGTTCAATTTAACTTCTACATATAAGCGAAATCAAAGATGCTGAAAAAATAATTAAAACGTGCTTTATGAACCGTTAAAGTTGATCGGTATGCTTTCCAACAGCGTCGCGCTCTATCTGTGTCAGCAACCGTTCATAGCTCCGCCCCTTTTGAGGTGCCGATAAGGGATAATCAATAAACAGGTAGAGTCAACCGGTATTGATCAGTTAATTGTTTCGATGTTTAGATATGCACGCTTAGCAATTCAGCAATTATAAATAAACAATTAACAGGTAATTGTAAAAATTTGAATTATTTGTTCGAATAAATTTGTCATCCCACTGAAATACTAACTGCCTACTATCAATGCGTAAATCAAATTCGTTTTTATTTTTGACAGAATCTATTAAAATGAATGCAAAAGATAAACGAATATGTTACGAAAAACAACATAAACTTAAATTATTCTCTTTACAAATCCTTCCACACAAGTCGGCATGTGAAGAAATGTGTGACCTAAAAGCATTTGAATATTAGAATTCATAAACGTTTGTGAATTACTTTTAAAAAAAAATGAATATGCATTTGATCTGGAAAAAATGTTGTAATAGAACGTTTCGTTTTCAAATAAGAAGGCGTCTTGGTTAAGCTGCATATGCGAAGACCAGAAGTTTATCATATAACCAAATGTTCACTAAACAAACGGATGCAAAGAAGTTGTAAGCAGGTACTTGTATAATGATTCTAAAGTTAGAAAAAAGTGTATCATTACTTTCTCGTGGTGGTATTATCTCGGTCCCTTATCATAAAAAATACATTTCACTGTCGTAAAGGCATACCTGCTCATCTAATAATTACAATAATATACATGTATAATGTTTATATTTTTTGCCGAATGTTTAACTATCATTCATAAATCGAAAATTGGGAAATATGAAACGAAAAGAAAATTTTCAAAATATTTGGACTACATGGAGACAAATAAATAGGATAATTTTTATCATAATATAACTGTTTTTTTTTTTTTGTAAATTTTACAAACGAGTTTCAAAGCGTTAATAAATCAGGATACATAAATAATCTTCAATCCATTGTACTGTATGAGATTAACTAATTTACAGCCTCGGGCATTATCAGTATGACACGCGATCAGTAAAGCACGCGCGCGAGGTATGGTTGACTAATTAGGTAGGGACATCACACATATCGATCATAGTTGACAGCCTATGCTTGATTAGAAAACAAGATGCCGAATCATTCTGGCTCTTAACAACAACAACAAAACACTAAATAAACAGTAAAGCATAGTCTACAACAAAGGAGTGAAATATACTTATATAAATGAACTATTTATACTAATTTATTTATACACTTGGAGCCACTTCTAACCCGACACTTGTATAACTCGGTATAACTGAATTATTTTTATGCGGATTTCGTTCAAGTTTAGAATGTGATTGATTCAAAACATCATTCATAATTCTGCGAAATTAATATTCTAATTGATTAAAGAATACATATAAAACTTAACAAATTGAAAACATCACTGTAAAATCCGATTTCACAAAAAGGTTTTTTCACAACGGTACAGTTAACTATCATAGTATTCAAATGAATTTGCGTTCTTGACAAAGTCATTTTTAGCAATTTCCATAACCTTTTATTATATTATATATCTTATAATTTGTATAAAACAGTTGCACAAAGGGCACTGCATTGTAGTTGTGTTTATTATTTACAGATGTTGCCAAATTTTATTCATCGCCTTTTAAGCTCAGATTACTAAATGAATTACTTTTTTGGGGATCGGAGTTTTAACTAATTGTATTTTGTAAAAGTTATATGAAATGCTTAAACACCATTAACATGTTTTCAAGTCGTTTACAACAGTTTCGAGTGTAGGAATTAACAATTACCCCGCCGGCTCTACTGCAGATATAAGTTCTCGTTCAACTTTCTCCATTTTCCCCGCTGTGTACCTCAAATACTTTAGATAATCACGTGACCGTCTTGTCAAAATACCGTAGAAGCAATAAAACACGAAGAAAAAGTTGTAAATATCGCATTAAAATGATTTTGTGGGCGGATCTTGTATTTTTTCTGATATGACAGGGTAAACTATTGTATGGATTATCATTTAATTGTACTTACGTATAATTGGATGCATTTAAACGGGTTTTGTTTCATATAATCCAATCAAATCATGAGTGTCTTTAGAAATCGGCGTTTTTTGACACTTGCTTTGAAGGAAGATGTGTCAACTTTGAACAAGCATAATTTTGTTAATTGGAGGTCGATTAACATGTGGTTTGGACCAGTTTAAAGAGAAATTTATTACGGAGGGATCCGTGTCAGGAATTTTTGATAAATTGGTCACGGGATTAATTATCTTTAAATACGTAACAAGCGGTCAGAAAAAATGCTGCATTTTCTTTGATATTAATTTTTGTTTGTTTGAAGAATGATATGGAAAATCCGTGACACGGATCCCTAGACATTATACTTATGTACATTTTTTTATGAATTTGGTGGTTAAAATCGAAAAATGGCTTTGCTATCGCTGTTCAAAATTTTACGAAATTTATCAAATATCATACAATATCAAAGGCAAAAAACAAAAAAAAGTTTTAAAAATCATGAAACGACTTGTTTTAGTCATAATCTATATAACAGATACAAAATATATGATACAGTTATTGTCTAAATGGGTAATTTAACTCCACTGAGCCGACCCAAAAGCACTACCTTAAATCGATTTTCACTCGGCAGTTTCCATGTTAATTCAACTACTGAATTCGGTGTTTCATTGCTGCTTACGAACATGAATCGCCAAAAGCATTATAATGTAAACGCTTTAAATGTGCTTGAATATTGTTCTATTTGATCTATTTTCTATTTAGCCCTTCATCTCATTTGGTTTATATTGCCAACAAATAATATTTCCCTTTTAACATTCAATGCTGATTTATTCTCAGTGTTTTCATATAGATCTGTTCACGAACAGGAATCTTTTAGCTCAAATGGTTTACTGCTATACATTTCGTATCAAACTTTGTGGCGTCTATATCTAATGCATATTCAACATGTTTCTTTATAATAACAAACTTTAAGGACGTTTAAAGTCCCAGGATCACATTTACAAGTAGCTCTCATTTTAATAAGAAAGATGTCTTACTGACAGAAATGACCTGTACTTGTACCAAAAACATTCCTAACTTTGCTTTTTAAATCGATAAGTACATATCAGAAACATGGCGCAGTATTTTTTTCAATGATATTGCAAAAAATAAGAAAGGCTTTCTGACATCTCTTTTACTTGAAGAAACAACTTGAATACGAAAGAAAGGCATGTATTAAAATTGGTTTAGAGTGAACAGAACATTATACTATCAATACATTTATGTTACTATTCCAGTAAATTTAAAGTGATACCTTATGGTTACGTATTTGGTAGAAATATCAATATGATAATTGATGTGACTTTACGTTACATCAGTGACTGCATTATAAGATTATGTCGTCTAATTTTGAGCAGTCTTGTTTTGTGGGTTGATATGTTAGTTGGCCTAGGTACTTTATAGTTGTAGCCAATCACTTTTGGCATAGAGTAGGGCATCTTTTATTAACAATCATAATTACAACCGCTAACGAAATTGATTAGAGGGGCTTGAATTCAGCACAAGTCAAAATGTAACGGTCAGAGTTCATTTCGGCGACAGCTGATCACATCTTCAAAGAAAGCACAATGCTTTATAACGCCGCTCCAATGAGAGCGACGCAATTTTATACAGGTATGCTGTCAATCAATATTTACTGATAACTTGATAAAATATGTCGTAAGTATGAAAACCGCTATAGTAACTTAGGTCAGAGTTTCAACATGTTTTGTTATAGGGAATTGTTAAATGAATCCATGGCCATTAAAGTTATATTTTTGTCGGCGACGGTATTATAGTAGGATTTTGACTTGTGAGCTATGACCTATTCATAGAATATAAAAGTGCAGTCACGGCACAATGCATAAAATCTAACTATACCTTATTTATATCTTTACTGCATGGGAAAAACGATCATCAAGACTTCTTAACATGCACGCGACGGTTATTCTACTGTTCAAATTATCATGACAGGTTTTCGAATGATTATATTTTTCATAATCAGAGCTTAATACCCGTTTTTGTAGATACAGCAGAAGATTCTATTATTAAATCACCGCTAGAAATAGGGGTGTACAATACCTCAATAGCCAGGTATCAATCGCTGAATACAATTTGAGCTTTATGAACAAATATTGATGTTTACATACAGGTGTTAGGGGCCGAGTACATTTCATATATTGTGTCGATGTATAAAGAATGGATTTAAATGTATCTTTAACATGTCGTGAACAAATACCCTTCATGCAAATGGGTGATTCCGTACAGAAATGTTTATCAATGTAACTCCACGGAATTTGAAAAGAGCTGATTGTGAAGAAAGCTTGTAGTTTATCGAGAAACTCGCGAGTCCGTTTCCTGGAGAAATAGTACTGGTATCAAATGAGGAGATACGGTCGTGAAACCCAGATGGGCTCGAATCCGAAACGGCCTCCGGAATGAGCGGCAGACGCCAGAGATTACACCACCACTGCCCTTTCTTGTTTTTTGACCGCAGTGAGTTTATCATGTATGTCATAGAAATACAATAAATTACAGATATATGAAGGTAGGCAAAAACACACTTCATGTGTTGAAAGCCAATTCAATTTTTCACCACACAATTTTTCACCGGCGTTTTCCCGCCGTAAAAACGCCCGTCGTTTTATTGTTGTGATATTTTTAAAAATGTTTTCTTTATTGTTCGTACACGTGTCTACACCAAAATGTGAGCAATACCCGACACAACGATAGTTACATGTTAAAGTTTTAGTAACTATCTGCCTCTACATGTTGTTACCCGTTCCCTCAAGTGTGTGTGTGTGTGTGTAACATGTCCATTAATTTGACATATGTTTCGGCAGCTTTCATTTAAACAAGAGACGTAGAAGGGCCAGTATGACTTAATTTCTGCACCATGTACAGGCTAAAGTCATCACTTATAAAGTATTACATGTAACTAGTATAGTATTGATCGGTAATTGTCAAAAAACTGATAAAAGGCGGAGTTAAGGAAACCAATATTGGGCGGTGCTTCATAGCTACTTTGACAAGCGAGTCGGCAATCTTCAAACATTTGTGCATTGCTTTTGATGTTATCGGTAAACCTCCTGACTCTAATCAATTTCGTTAGCGGTTGTATATTGGGACAAGACACTTGTACTTCTGGTTACTCGGCCAGTTTTGAACCTCTGTCCGTGATATAGTATATGACCAATTTACCCGGGTTAGGAAGACGGTGCCCGTTGCAGATAAATTTAATCTACATTGTATATAAGTAGAATTAATAGTTTAATACACACAGGCTGTAGTAACTGAAACTTTTAATGCACAAATAAAATTGATCCTCGGTATATCCAAGGCATAATTTTTCTGAAATCATGTAATTGTACTTTCTGGAACGAAAACGCACTATAGTCTATCTTAAGCATCTTAATGTGATACTTATATGTATATATTGCTCCTGACCAACACCTTGGTGTTGGTTTTCGAATGTTTGCACAAGGTCAATTATGAAAACTTTGATTCTCTGTCGATTACATAGAACTACGAACCTATGTGTATAAACATCCATGAAAGAACTTAGTACCAGTCATGTACAACAGTTGAAACCATACTGTTCATTCTGTTTTAGGTCGGAGTTCGCCCATTATAATAGTAGCACATTTAATCAGTTGTTCCTTTATCTTTTTTTTATCTATTTAGTATATTGCCGTTAGATGATTTTTCACGTATTTATGCACTTTACATAACAATATTTATCACTAATTACACACTGTTCACTTCCTATTAAAAAGCTGGTTCAAACTTAATTTAAATTTTCACTTGTAGCAGTTAGGCAAAAACTTATTAGAGGTCATACAATTATTATTTAGTCTTGCCCTGAAAGCCTTGAAAGCATTTAGACTGGGTGCTTTGACTACACAGTCAGGGAGCTTGTTCCAAGGATCTACCACCATGTGGCAGTGGCTGAAGGTGCCCCTCTTCGGTGTTATCTTGTCTGGCATTTGAACATCTTGACTGAATTACCTCTACTAGTAAAATTTAGATAACTTAGTCTTATCAATTTTATCAACATTATTGATGATTGTGTATACCTGTACCATGCCTGATCTTTCCATGCTACCAAAGTGAAAAATGTCTTAGATTTCTAAATACTCTTGTTGCTCTACGTTGAACATTTTCAACTGCCATATCTTTTTCAAATTCGGTGACAAGATGTAAGTGTGGTAGTGTGCTGGTAGTGTGTGTGTGCGTGCGTGCGTGCGTGCGTGCGTGCGTGTGTGTTGGTGGTGTGCACTTCTGGGTGCTGTGGGGCTCGTTTTGGGGAGGCTGCGTTTTTGGTACGTGGCATTCCCTGTTTGATATTATTTTTTTTTTTTTTTCACTAGGGCCTTACAAAATTGGAGGAACATGGCCGTATCCATATATGTAAAGATTTTAAAAATTAATCCCATGTTTCTGTTGGCTTTCTTAATTTTGGACTAAGAGTGTGCTCATTTAAATTTATATTTCGATAAAAAATGATGGCCAGATCTTTTTCAGATGTCACCTTTTGTATTCAATGAATACTGTCTGAGTTATGTATCATGTAATAGCTAGCTGTTTACATAATTATGTGTTAAATGTAAGAGGCCAGCACTTTGCCCAATCGCATCCGTTAGTAACATTATCTTGTAGCAAATTCTCACTGATACCGTTCACTATGTTATTGTTAATTTTGTATCATCTACGAATAATATTGTTTAACTGTTTAAGATTTTAGGTAGATGATTGATGAAGAACAGGAACAGAATTGGACATAGCGCACTACAATGAAGTACACCACTTTTAATTACCTTCACTCACTTTAGTGACCATTTATAACTACACACTGCAAACGATTATCTATGATTTTTAAACCAATTATATATATATATATATCCCCTTTGATACATAACCCCATATTTTAACAATCTTTAATGCGGGACTCTATCAAGAGCAGCACGAAAATCTAGATATATGGCATCAATACCCTATCCATTGTTCTAGCAGTTTTGTTGTGCAGGAGTAGCCTCGCCGAAAACCATGATGGTGAAGCGATATCATGTTTCATTCTTCTAAATGATAAACAATTTCAAATCTGATTTTCTTTTCTATCATTCTACAGGAAATTGATGAAATACTGATAGATCTATAATTGTCATTTATTTTATAGCTACCAGACTTAGGTCCATAATTTTCAGCTTTCATAGCTATCAGACTTCTGTATTGCGCTCACATTTTTCCTTTAGGTAGTTTTCCTTCATTTTTGATTTAGTATACTCTGTTTCTAGTTAACCGTGGCATCCTTTGCTCTGCACATTCTTTTAGGATTTTTGTATGTAGGGTTAACGCACGTTTTTTCGTGTTGTAACATCTGCAGAAACCCGAGGGTTGGTTGGTGCCCGAGCCCGTTAGGGCAAGGGAACAAAAAAAACCTGGGGGTTTTTTAAATTTTTTAAAAAAAATAAGCGTGCCCATCGTTAGTCCGCTATTCTAGCATAAATAACATAAAAAATCATAGAAATGAAAATGAAACGCTCTTACTGGTACGACGTTCAATAATGCGCGGGACAACGTCCGTGTTGTTTACGTCATATTTATGACGTCACCAGCGGTTTTCAAAAAAAAAAAAAAATTAAGCCCGGCACTGTTGACGCCGTACATGATATAAAAATTGAAAAAAAGGCCCTTCCTTAAAAAAGCCCCCCCCCCCAAAAAAAAAAAAAAAAAATAAAAAAAGGGGTTTATACCCCCTCAAAAAACACGTTTTTTCTCCTGTTAAAACACCGGCAAAATGGGCAAAAACAGCACATTTTATGCTAGAATGTATATTATCAGGCCTCTGAGCTTTATTTTGATGTACTAGCTTAATGGCTTTACTAATTATATTTCCTTTTTAATCGTTATCGTATTTAGAGTTCTTTTAAAATTGCCTGTCTTAAAACTTGCTATATTTTCTTTGTTTTTGTCAGTGAAAACAGTTGTGAAGTGATTATTCAGCAGTGTTGCTTTGAACCGATCATCGGTTTCTAAATGTCATTTTTGGTTCTCTAATTTTTTGTATTTTCCTCACATGTTTCAAAACTTTTTTCGGGTTACTCTGTAAAAGACTGTTGGGGTTTTCGAGCTTCGCAGTTCACCTGGTCAAGGTCTTTCAAATAGTAATAATACTATTTGAAAGACCTTGACCTGGTACTTTCTGACAGTGATAAAAAAGTGCAAAACCTAACACCTTAAAATTTCTTCAAAATATGTATACATGTAATCTGTTGTGCACAAAGGAGAATATGAGTAGGGTTAAACAGGATAAAAGCAAGTGTTTAGTATGTGTTTATGGATGAAACATTGATGCAGCCAGGTCTGATTTAAATCCGGAGATTGTTTCAGCACTTACTTCATGAGATGGTAGTTCGTTCCACTGGACAATGTTCAGTCCGAGAGAAAAATGAGTTTTTGATATCTGAAATGCTATCCAAACATCAGTCAGAAAGAATTCGTTTTCAGATAATGCCGTTAGTGTTCATTAAATTACTTTCAAACGGTGATGACTCGTCTTTGTATGGATAAATGTAGCTATACTTCTTTTATCACTGGTTAACTCATCTTTTTTAAGTGTGCAAACGGACAAGTATTGTGGAACGGCATGATCAGGCTTTTATTACGTTTATAGCTAATGCGCATGCTTTATTTACATATGTTTTATATTCTTGCGCGAAAAATGATTAGTATTAATTACTATTCAGTATAAGATGTACAGTTCTAAAATGCATTAAATACTTTACACTTGACGCGATTTGACATTGTTCCATACGTAAATTCAATTTGAGGAACTTACATTTTCGAAGACAACTTCTTGAACTATTTATTGCGCGCTTGAAATTTTGGGGGTTGTCAACAGGTTCTTAATGGATGGAAAAAAGTCAAAATTCGCCGAAACATGATAAATGAGTGTATTTTGCCCCGTAAACAACCATTATAATTCCTGAAATCATGTCAAATTGTGAATGCTCATCACGTATTATTCCAGCAGTATGCGCTTGGTCAATTTTACTGGGAGCCAGCGGATCTTTTATAGCATTTGTGTAAGCAAAAACATTTTTTACAGGTGGGTGGGGAATAAATGAGATCGATTTGGAAACCGGTTAGAAGCTTTCGGTTTGTAGAATGGTTGACACTTGATGTTCTGATTGATTGCTTTGACACATAAAATACTGAAATTAGTAAAAACTGATGCAAATGGTGCAAGTCTTTCTTACCAATGGTAAAGTATCGTCGCATCCCCCGTTCTCCAGCATCACCTATTCCCGAGCTACGCGCTATTACAAGGCTCTTTTCCAATTAGGAAAGCCTGCTTTCATAGTAAACAAGACCCTTCATTGCACTTGGAAGAAAATGACAAGGACATTGTGTATCAAACGAAGTAATTATATTATAAGAAATTTATGCATAAACTGAAGAAAAATTACCTATTTTTATGCTGGTTGTCCCAGTTTTTGTGGTAATTAGAACCCTTTATAACACAACGGAGTACAAAAATTAACAAAGAAACAACCAAGGTCAAACTATAACCAAGAACATCAAACATTTGACATACGATTTACTTTATTTATGCCGATTGTCACATTGTTTACACTGCTTCCAAAATATAAAGTGTTTTGACATTTGACGTCACAGGAATATGTGCACCAGAATTCGTGGGTCAACCAAAAAGTAACATTGCAACAGAAGTGTCCCATATGATATTAAAGCGACTGCACTCCAGATGGACAAGTTACGCTAAAAAAAGAAAATTTTCAATTTCAAGAAAACAATTGTCATTACTGTATCAGGGGCATTGTATTATGATAACGTGACAAGTTTTCTAACAAAAGAAACAATTAAAATGTGTTGTTTTGCTTACTTTTATTGTAGAATACAAATGTATATCACCTCGTGACTAACGGGGTGGGCTCTTTGGTATATCAATATTTTTAACTCGCCATCAAATCAGCTGACTCCGTAGTGTAGTAGGTTAAGCCGCTGTAAATCTTTTGTAAGCGCAAAGATCCGAGTTCAAAACCTGGCTCGGGTAGATATTATTTTTCTACCTTTATTTTTAGCTCTTACACAAAGAAACTAATCTTGATGCTGACAAATTGAATATATATTGATTTTACCAAAAAATTAAAATTTACTAAGAATTTGGAGTGCAGTCGCTTTAAAGAATCTCGTTTGAAATTATATTTTTATGTCTTGTGAATCAATATCAGTTGATTACATATAAACAAACAGTCAACCATTCTTCCAGTACCAGTTTTAAAAAAGCAACCATTTCAATAATAATAAAAATGTTCAGACACAGTTTGGGAGTACTTGAAGCAACACTTAAGGTATAAGAACTCCAAATTTTCGGAACGTACATCAAGGGAAAACATCAACTGGAACTTATTTACAGTTTGGTTTACTTCTGTTGTTTTATTTTAATGAGAGCAATGGGGACAGAACAAACTGCCTGAATACCACGAATTCTGGACCTACCACGAATACTGGGCCCAACACCATACTAACAACTGTTTCTAAAAGTCTATTCAATAACATGCCAGTATTTTATGAAATTCAAGGTTTTATCAAGTCCGTCTGCATCAGTGATGATCTAAATTATTTCGACTTCCTGTCATGTAAAAACCACTACCATACCGCACTGTTCCTTGTCTAAAAGGGGTGTTCAAGTGACCGGGAAAGGATTTTTCTGTATGTGACAAATGTCACGAATGTGTGAAAAGTTATGTGACATTTGAAATTTTATGTGACACGAAGAGTAAGACAATTTACAAGCCACGTACTGTATTAATAAATGTACAAGACACTTGGTTTCCAATATGGCCCTAGCTGTACGAAAGTGAGGGTGCCTTGTCTTCTTCTTCTTCAAAGTTAGTTATTGGCCACCTTCAACTGGTTGAAGATTATTGTCAGGATGCGCAAGAAGAGGGAAAATAGAAATAAAAGTGAGAATATAAACAGTGAAGGATAAAAACAGGAGGAAGTTAGATAAAGTGTTTGGACAGTTGAGCTCTGAAAGAGTTAACTGACTCGGCTGACATGATATCTGCAGGCAGCTTATTCTAGTCTGTAATGGTGCGAGGGAAGGACTGCTGTAGGTATTGGGTTCTCCAGAAGGGATTGTAGAAGAATTTTAATCCGTTTTCATTGTCTGACTTAAAGATGTTCTGTTGAAGACGACTTTTGGTGTTGATGGCAACTTTATTGTTCTGTAAAACATGTGTGAACACTTTGCACCCAGACACAAAAGCATTGTGCTTTCCAGAGTCCACACCCTTGTATACAGCCAGGACCATATTTTAAACCAAGTGTCTTGCACCTTATGTAGCTTGTAAATTGTCTTACTCTTAGTCTTAGTTGGATTTGTTAGTGGAGGAAGATTAGGGCAACTGCATTCACCTTGCTTGTATAAATTTACCAGCTGAGCTTCGTTACACTTGTTTTGTCTACTGTACAGATATGTTAATTGAAGCTTGTAGCGTTTGTGTTGTACCCAGATTTTATGAAAGATTTTTGCGATATTTGGCCAGCAATAGGGGCTAGTTTCTGTTTCGGAAACATTTTCTCAATAAAACGCTTTATTTCGTCATAGAAGCACTTAATAGACACCGATCATATAAACGCTTGTATTTATGGCAAAGTATAGAGTAAAGCGCCTGATCGATTTACACGTTTTGTACTCAAAATATTTTGATTTTTTTTGTATGTGACACAAGGCGCATTTGATGGATTTTTTATGTGACATTTATTCATTTTATGCGCAAATGGCGCATGGGTTTCCCAGTCACTGGTGTTTTGTTTGGTACTATCCCTTATTTATGTATTTATTTTGGCACATTTAAATTTAGTTTTAAGCTTAAGCCTTCTTGTAACAAGAGCTGTCAGTAGGACAGCGCGCTCGACTTTTTAGTGCTTGCCTATAAAACAAAACTTTGACAGTTAAGGGCACACACGACTTTAACTAGGAATTTCTAAGTACAAATCAAGAAACATTTTCACAGAGTTATCTTCTCTTGCTTACAGATATGTCTCATGATGGTTCATAAGTACTCCAACTTTCAAAGAAATATCTCAAATGGTTAAGTCAACAAGTGAACAAGAATGAAAATTTAAACTGAGTTTCTTAGTCAAAAAGGGCCATAATTCAAATAAAATCCTTGACAGAATTACCTTCTCCTGCCCATGTTTTGGGATCATAATGGTTTACAAGTATTCCAACTTTCAAATTAATATCTCAAACAGTTTAGTCAGATAGTGGACTGGTACGAAAAACTTAACCAAGATTCTAAGTCGATAAAGGGCCTTAATTTTTAAAACAAATCCCTGACAGAGTTACCTTCTCTTGCCTACAGATGGGGGTAATGATGTAAACAAGCATTCAAAGTTTCAAAGCAATATCTCAAAGGGTTAAGGCAATAAGTGGATTTTACCCATTTTCAATGTATTTTCTAAGTAAAAAAGGGGCATTATTCTGTTCAAAACCGTGACAGAGTTATGTAATCTTGTCTGTTGAAGTAGGTCATGATGGTAAACAAGTATGGTCAGTTTCAAAGCAATACCTCCAATGGTTTTGAAATAAAGTGAGGTGGTACGAAAAACTTTACCAAGCTCAATACACTTTCTAAGTAAAAAAATGGTCATAATTCTGTCAAAAACCTTGACAGAGTTATGTACTCTTGTCTGTAGATGGAGGTTATGATGGTAAACAAGTATGGTAAGTTTCAAAGCCATACCTCTAATACTTTTGAAATAAAGTGGGGTGGTACGAAAAACTTAACCAAGGTGTGACGCCGACGCCGGGGTGAGTAGGATAACTCCCCTTTTCTTCGAAAAGTCGAGCTAAAAATGCAATCTCACGTCAGTATTCCCCCAACAAGCACGACAAATTATGCATATACAGTGGTGAAAAAGAAGGGTGTTTCAGGGTATATGGCTGCTAAATTGCATGGTGTTCCAACTACAGCCTTACATTATAGAATTGGTAACATAGTTACAGTTGATACTATCAAGTCTGGATAGAGCCAATGAAAAAAAAACAAAATAATTAAAATGTTACATGTAAAATATACATGAACTGTATGTTACAAAAATACAATTTTCATTGATCAAACATTTCGCGGTTAAATAGTGTCTTTGTACCGGAAAATAATTAACTTTTTCGGTGTTGTATGGTATAGCATTTTACAGAATTATAGTAAGTACGGGAACAGGTGACGCCATTTTGTAAATTGATAATATGCATTTACAAATCGTGGGCTCCATGACTAAAACTCGATTTGTACAAGGTTTTGACAGTCTTATTTTTCAAATAAGATGTTTTTAATTATGTGAAAGAAAATGTAGGTGAATTCTTACCTAAGTGATGTTGTTGTTTGGAGTTTGTTAAATTGACGGGAACTGGTAACACTAGGATACAAGTCATCAATGATGGTACCCCATTTTCCTGGGGACGAATTATGCATAGCCGTATGCTGATCAGAGATCTATCTTGTAGTACAGTCTCACGCGTCTCATCAGTATTATGGGCAGGTTGCTGGGTCAGGGTTCGACACTAACTTTTAAACCAGAAATCCTGACGGGACTTCTACTTTTGAAATCACAAGTCCCTCCACAAAATCAGAAATCCCTCCTAGTCTTTTACTCAGTCAAGTTAAATACCTATTATTTCACTCATAATTATGCAAGCATAACCTGAAATAGTGTGTTAAAAAATCAACAAAAGGGCTATTTAAACTATTTTATTAAACCTACACATGTCAAAGGTCTTGGCAGTGTCACCTGAGGAAAAATCCTATGGTCGGTCAGGACTAGAAACAATAAAAAGACAAATGTCAGTGCTAAACATGCAAGGATAAGAGAAAGCAGGAGGAGGATAAATAAGAAAAGCAACATTTGGACAGAAATTATGACCCCAGGATGAGAATTGACCCCGCACAGGGGTCACTTAGTTTTACATAGGCTTATATAGGAAAACTTTAAAAATCTTCTTCTCTGAAACCACAGGGCCTAGAGCTTAGATATTTGGCATGTAGCATTGCCTAGTAGACCTCTTCAAAGTTTGTTTAAATTATGACCCTGGGGTCAAAATTGACCTTGCCTGGGGGGGACATACATAGACGTATGTAGGAAAACCTATTTGGTATATAACATTATCTAGTGATCTTCCACCAGGCAAGTGGACTTGTACCAAGGTGAGCGATATAGGGCCATCTTGGCCCTCTTGTTTCTGTTACTAGTAATGTGCATATCATTTGCCTGCTGTCAAAAAATGTGTTGCACTCAGAATCGGGTATAATCATGTGGGAAAATCACATGCTTCACTTCTTGATCATGTCGTTTGCAGATAAACTTGTATTGACGTTCTTGTCTCGTAAGTAAAACAAAACAAGAATTAGACAGAGGGTATAAAAGTGGCATACTTCAAAAGTTAAGATGAAACACTCAGGATATTCCTTGGTCACTGATCTCCTATATCAGTCTGGTTTATATTAATGGTCTCAAATACAATTGTCGTGATTATGCAACATGTTTAACAAAGAAAACATAAGTGTATAAAGAAACTAAGTTTGAATCATTTTTCATTTATAACTCCCTAATTTAAGATTTTAAAAGAGGAGTTAAATGTTATAAGACAGGATTTTAGGAGGTAAGTACACTCAAGAAACCATCAAAAAAATCAAGGGTTTTGAAATATGTAGGGTTAAGTTTAATAGTTAAAAGGGAAAAATTCAGATATCACTGTACAATTACCAGCTGTTCTAAATTCAAAAGTACATTTTTTGTTTAAAAAATATTCCAGTGAGTGTGTTATTTAAAGTGAAACAGATCTTTATGAAACTGGACAACCATTAACAAATAATGTTATAAATCACAGGTGTATTGCTAAACTTTTAATGATAGAAAGACTTGTTCTAGTAAATTAAGAATTCTTGAAAATTAAAACATTTGAATATAATGTTAAAGTTAAAATGTCACACACAAAACGTTACAGGTGGAATATTTTTGGCAACATTTTTAACAATAAGTTTGTCTTGACCATTTTTTGAGCTCTCAAGTTTCTTTGGCCAGTCCAAAACCGCTCTGAGATAGCATTGTTACTGTTAGGCTTGATAGAAGGGCCTTGTTCATTAGTGATAAAGCATTTATCCTGAGGCTTCATATTTGAATTGAATAATTAGAACATTTGGTTATTTAGTATGTTTATTATCATGATTAAATTGCTTTCATGTTTTATTAGTGTTGATACAGATACAAACTTTTAACAGTGACTTTGCTTATTAGTTAATAGTAATATGTATTGAAACTGATATATGCAGTTAAAAACCCACATTTGTTTCATCTCCTTTGCAGATTATTGTCCTATAGACAATGACCCCTGATAATTTAAATGCCCAAGGGTCAGTGACCCTTGACTTTCAAGGGCTAGTGGAACCTCTGAATAGCAATATGAGCACAAAAGAGTGACCCCTAAGAACAAAACAAAAACTTCTATCCCCTAAAATCAGATTTGTGAAGAACTGATCAGCAGCTTCCTCACATATTGTTTTCCTAATGTTTAAAAAACAGAGCACATATATATACAAATACAAATATGATTATCAATGGACATATAAAGCTAAAATTAATAAGCTAAAAGCATCAGCACAGCACATGAATAAGAGAGAGCACAAAAAGTTAAATCTTCAACTGAAGCAAAATAAGGTTTAAAGACAGAATATTGGATTCAAGTTACATATAGACACACATACAATGTATTACTAAATTTAGTAAAACAGGCTCACTGACACGTGACTCATCTACAGTTATAAAATCTTCTCAAAAACCGGAAGTCCCAGGCCTTTGGTATTTAGCATGTAGCATTGTCTTGGACCTCTACCAAGATTGCTTAAGTGGCAGAGAGAATCCTGCATCTCATTGGCCTGAAATAACATTATGTAGTAAAAGGTTACTGAATCATATCTTTTATATCTTAGTAAGCATCTAACAGAGAAAATAATTGTCTGGTAGTCTACTGGACTGTTGCCTATGGCCAAATCTACATTGTACATTTATGATTTACTAATACTATTACATGTATTAAGTATTGAGCTTGATCTAGGCTTAATGTGGTGTGTCAGTGTTGACTTTTAAACCACTGGTCATCGGCTAAGTGAAAAAAGTGAGTTAAATGTATTGTTTGATTGACATGATTCATGAATGTATTTATTGTTTCGACAGGTTTCCATATCTCCTGACAATCAGCATAGGACTGCCGATTTATGTAGGCCTTCTTACACTGTTTGTTGTTGCAAACTTTGGACTTGCCACATTTATGGATCCAGGAATATACCCAAAAGGTAGATTGACATTACTTTCAATACTAAGATGAAATTTGTAATGAATTGACCAGAAATGATTTTTAGGCAAATGTTAAGGTTTCAATTACTTTATTTCAATATTATAACCAAGTTTGAAAACTTCAAAGAATATTTTTGTAAGAGTAACCAACTTTCAATATATTGTAATACATATTGCAATGCAATCTTGCGTATTGCAATTTATCGCGATAAGAAATTTCTGACAAAACCATCCCTAATAGTTATTGAAATTTGGCTGTTAATTTGTTGAAGGTTAGTTCTTTGGCTGTGTTTCAAAATAAGTCTTGTAAAAGTTTGATGTCAACTATGACCAGACTTGTGGAAGTCCTCTATTAAAGTAGTTGTACAAAGAACAACTTGCAACATTATATGTATAGTGAAATCTTTGAGTTGGTTTGACATCTGACAGCATGTGTAATAAATTCATTGTGGTTCTTTTTAGCACATGAAGATGAAGTAAAAGATGATGATTTCCGGGCGCCACTGTACAAGAATGTAGAGATCAAAGGAATCACAGTTCGAATGAAATGGTGCACTACCTGCCAGTTTTATAGGCCACCTAGATGCTCACATTGTAGCGTTTGTAACACTTGTATAGAGGTAACTTAGATAATAGTTTCTGATGGGATTAAATTTGTGCTTTACTGTGTGACTAGGGCAGAGATACCAAGGGTTCTGATTGACCCTGAGAATTTTAGCTTAGTGTCATTTTCTTTATCAAAGTTAGGTTCGTGCCAGTTATATTCCTCATGACCGTGCCGTGACCTGACCATTATCAATTGGGGTCTCCACTCAGTAATACAAAATGCTGAGAAAATAGGATTTGTTTTTAGTTGACCTGGCTTTGCCAGGGTAAGCTTTTCTAATGGATGATTGTCCGTTGTCTGTCGTCCGTCAACATTTTGATTCAAACGACATCTCCTCTGAAACCACTGGGCCAATGTGATGAAACTATGCAGGGATGTTCCTTGCATGAAGCTCTACCAAAATTGTTCAAAGAATTCCATTCCATGCAGAACTCTGGTTGCTTTGGCAAAACATCTTCTTTCCTGAAACCACAAGGCCTTTAGGTTAGATATTTAGCATGACATTGTAGCATTGTCTAGTGGACCTATGCTAAGATTGTTCAAATCATGACCCCCGGGTGAAATTAACCCTTCCTGGGAGGTGGGGGGTCACTTGATTTCGGATAGGCTTATATAGGGTAAACTTCAAGAAACCACAAGGCCCACAGGCAGCTTAGGTATTTGGAATGTTTCTAAGCATTGTGTAGTGGACCTCTACGAATTATGTTAAAACCACGACCCCTTGTATTATTGGCAATTGATACACAGATGAGTGATATAGGGCCATCTTGGCCCTCTTGTTATGATTTGGTGTATTTACTAGTTGGGAGATCAACAATGCAAAGATCTCTACTTGTGTGCAACATCCATTGTAACTGCTTGGAAGTATTATAATGCCAGTTAGGATTGCTTTTGTCAGTTTTTGTAGCAAATGAAGACTTTAAAGTTACTTATTTTACATACACATGCCTTACAGTTTTTAAAGCCCTTGGAAGGGATTTATTTGTTATAAGGCTTGTTGTCTGTCAGCAATTTTTGTCCGGAGCTACATCTACCATACTGGATTTTCAATTTTAATAAAACGTTTTGGAAATGTTTTTTACTATAACCTTTCCACTCAGTATCTTCAGATCTATATTACCCATAGTCTTGAAACTTAATAGGATGCTTGGTCTTACTGAGTAGACGTTCGCTACTATTTTTAGGGTCAGTGGGTCAAAGTGACCTCCATTAATTTTTCCTTGGTAACAGTGTACAGGTCCATTTTCATTTTACTTGAATAAAACTTGCTCAGAAGGTTGTGTGCCACCTGTAGATGATCCCTGCTGTTTATGATGCAAGTTGGCAAAAGGTCAAGGCCACAGTGACCTGAACTTTGAAAATCACTTCCACTGAATATTTTGAGATTTAATCATCAACAACAGTCTTCAGACTTCAGAGGATGATTGGTTTTACTGAGTAGATGATCCCTACTGTTTTTGGTCAGTGGGTCAAGGTGACAGTGGAGTCTGTTCAGTGTTTTTTTGGGGCCGAAATTCGGCCCCATTCCCCTCCAAAATTAGTATGTATTTTTCCCCATTTTTGACAAAAAATTCCCCTCAAAATGTTGAAAAAATCTTTGATTAATTAAATCAAGAGTTGGCCAAACTTGTTATAAAAACATAAATTTCATAAATTAAAGCACCAGAATAATTTCTTGCAACTATCTTGACACGTAACATGAGAAATAGTCAGGCGAAAATCACCGATTTTTCGTTTGTCACCTATTTTCGTGACCCCGATTTTTGTTAATTTTTCAACGAAAACAGTGTTCCAAAGATGAATAAAGATACTAATACAATGTTTTCAATTGAAAATAGAAGTATTACTTATTATTCACGTGTGTTTTAACACCTATGCTGCTTATGTTCCTGACACCAGATTTTTATATAAAATTTGGTTATGTTAAATTCTTATGTCCTCTCTTTATATTTGGCAAAAGAATAATGTCATTTACATACTTGATATGTTTGGTTCTTTATAATACAACATTTTTAAACAGTATATTTTATACATTTTCTAAAAAATTCCCCTATTCTGGCAAAATGACGTAAAAATTCCCCTCCTGACGGGCCCCGCCACCTTTCCCCTCAGACTGAAAAAAAACACTGCTGTTAGTTTTTCCTTGATGATATTCCAAAAGATTTCCAAGAAACATACTCAGAACAGTTTAGTCAATCCGGTAGAGCAATACTGACCCTTATGGGCCTCTTGTTTTACGAAAATGTATCATTAAAAAAAAAGCATTTAAGTTTTCATGAAAATGTACAGGTATTTCACCCTATCAGCCTGCACAAAATTACAACAAAGTTATTAAATGTCTCTGCTGTAGGCAACTTCTTTTCAGTTTGCATCAGTTTTGTTTGCCAGTCTATACTCGGATGTCTAAGCTTCTAGAAATATAATATTTATGTCTGTATGATTAATGGCCTGTGAGTTTTATTTGTTTGAGGGTGGTAAACATGGAGGCATGCATGATATTTCAGGATAGGATGGAGTTACATGCTTCTCTAAATCTTTGCCTCTGATGTACATAAAAGCAGATTTAAATTCTAACACCAGTTTTATAAGACCCTTGTGTATTAGGGAGCTACATGATTTGATAAGGCACTGTTGCATTCTGGTGAAAATAAACAACACTGGCTTGATCGAATACCACTTCTACAGAATTTTGCCAATGTTTTTGAAAAATGATGGTTGAAAACTTGCATGAATTTCAGTGAAGCTAATTGCCATCTGATACCTGGAATTTAAAATGAAATAAGTGTGTTTTCATCGCAATAGTATGCAAGAAAGATGTATGTTTTATTCCCTGATTGTGCTAGGAATACGTTTCTATAATTATTTACCTAGCTAGTTGGATCGATTGGATTTATTCAATCGTATCCAAAGTTAACAGAGTATTTCAGACCCTTACGGCCGAACTCTTAACACAAATTTTTGTCGAATACGACCGAAAAGTAGTTCTATATTACTGTCCTCTGTTTTAAAAATTATATAGTAACAGATCTAAATAATATCAAAACATTACAGAATAGCATAATATTATATTGTTGTTTTTTTTATAATTTGTAACTTAAATCAACGAGGTATCTGTTCTGTATAAAACTATTTTCCTACTCGGTTTTTATCGTCAGACCGGTGTGACATGAGAAATGTAAGAACCGTGAAATACGCATGGCTACACCAGATACACTAAATTCAGTGTTTCCCGCGTTTTCTCGGTTTTGACGCACTCATTTTGTCAATGACGCAACAGAAATGGCAAAGAGCGTCTTCTATGACGCAATTATAATGTGTATGATCAAATTACTACAAAAACAACATTTGAAATGCAAGATAAATTGTTGATAAAATACGCCCCTGGGTATGGGATATGTCTAATTTTGACCCTATTCGCCTCGTTTTCCGCCTGATTTCGGATCGACCCGCATTTTGTACCATTGCGTTTTTGTGTGTGTTGATTCCTATGATACCGTCATCATAGATCGTAGACGCACAACAAGAGATGGTCATTCTGTAGTCATTTCGATCAGACTGTCACTATTGAAAGGGGTTTAAGTGTGCCAAATAATATCCAAGTTTAATGTCTATGGTTGAATGCACTTATGAAAAATTCGCTTTGTGGACAAATTTGACTTTTGAGATGCAGTGACAAAATGGAAAGCATCCAAAGAGAAACACCTGTTGTCTTGCCAACCCTTTGATTACCCACCATTTTGTGATGTATCACATGCAGTTTTACAGAGTAAACTGAAAAAAACTTCTTTAACACATAGTCATGCCATTTATTTTTTTACAATAAAGGGTATGACCCTCGGAGTTTCTAAATGACCCTCAAATTATGATACAGGGAATTGGCACCCAGGGTATTCCTCTTCCATGAAATCCGGAAGTTGCAATATGACCTAAGCTGTTGGGTGTGACGTTAAATCCGAATTAATTCGCACAATACAATCAGCCTTATGGGCATATCCCATAACTTTTGATTTACACATGTATTTGTGCAGACTGTGTTGTTCAGAGACAATCGATCCTCCAGCACTTTCAGTCCTTTGATTTTGTATGTTTTTAGTGGGTAGATAAGTTACTGTGTGTGTACTTTTAAGGCCCTGTTTAAAATTTTGACATAGAAAAGAGATTGGGCATAGAAATTAGAATGAAATTTCATTTATAAAGGAAATCCCAACACAATTACCAAAGAAACCCATTATTTATTCAATGAATATACAACACATTCTTGAAACACTGTAAACACTGAAGTGGAAAGTATATTACTGGATGAAAATTGTTCTAATCCATGTTTGGTATTGACTTTTGTAGTGTAAAGTTACCTAAAACCTACATTTGTTTTCTATCCAATAACATTATACAATACTGATGTACACAATTCATTGGGAAGTTGTTATGCTAGTCTATAGCAGCCAGTATATATACAGCTGGAAGTCACATCTGTCTACAAATGGCCTGAAATTTTCAAATCCATTATAAAAAAGCTAAATACAAATATTTTGCCTTTTCATCATACATACTGTGTGACTTATGTCCTTATGTTGCAAGTGCTCAGCTGCACTGTTGAATAGTGGTAGCTGTAAATAAAAATCCAATAAAAACCTTGGCATGTATGTTCAAGAACTTCACCAAACTACTTCATTTATTGAACAAACATCTTAACACTGATCATTCTCTATCATTATATTAATGCAACATTATTGTAGCTGTAAATTATGACCTTAATTAACAATTATAATTGGTATATCTTTTCAGACATTTGATCATCATTGTCCATGGGTGAATAATTGTATAGGACGACGTAACTACAGATACTTTTTCCTCTTCCTGTTATCCCTTAGCACCTTAATGGTCACGTTGTTTACGTTAAGTCTTCTACATGTACTTAATCATAAAGACAATTTGGCTACTGTAGAAAATATTGTTTGGTAAGTATACAGACATTTTGTGTTTCTTTTATATTCCATACAGACTACTATGTCATAATTAGACATTCAAATGTTCCTACTTTTGTGTATAAAAGTGGTAGTGGAATGCTTAAACCCTACAATGGTAATGGCTGAAGATTCTGCCTTTCTCACATAGACTAGTACATAGCATCTGAGCAGTCTGATGAGCTCTGCTGTTTGCTATTCAGTAAGTAAATTTTCAGTAGGCACCCCTTTGTGAATACCAAATGGTAGAGTCCATTTTAGAATGCTTGCTTTGATAGTTTTAGGTGACCGGCTGAACTCAACCCATTTTAAAAATCATTACAACAGCCAGTTATGTGAGTTTTGTTGTTTCCAACTTTAATGGTCTCATGCTCTGTGAAATCTTGACACATGAGGATATTAGATATTATTGATATTTAATCATGTTAATTCACATTTCTTCAGCGTGTTTTCTGCACCTGCTCTGTTTGTTGTCACAATGCTCTCATGATTAATAAAAAGCATACTTGTAGAGTTATGGCCCAATGTATGGAGGAATTGCTCTGTGGGGAAATTAGAACTTCAGTTACCATCTTCCCACATCTATGTCTAAATGACATTAGGACGCAGGGATCTTTGTGAATAGTTATATTTAATTGTCCGATTTATAGCCAGATTTCTGAATTGCAACAGTGGTTGGATATGTGATAATTGTGTTAGCTAGGTTGGTTTGTTTTGGTAGCAGGTGAATAGGGACAATTATACTCTTATGAATTAAAATGAAGAGTCACATTTCCTGCTGTAGTTTATAGATTAAGATATGCATGGTGTCTATTTTAAGGTAGCAAATGCATTTCTCATAGAAAAGAAAGCTAAGTGGTATATCTCTTATAAAACATGACAATCATTTCCCATGATTTCATAGAGCAAAGTATACAGTTAATTATACCATATGTTTGCATGTATAGGTTCCTGAATATTTTGTGACATAGTCATGCGCGTATTGATGCCATGGTAAGGTGTCTTGCTGTCAAGAAAGAGATGATGAGTTTAACAATACGCCTGCGTGCTTCATATAGATTTGTTAAACCTATTGAATGAGTAGAAGACAAAGCAGTAAACATTTTATGGGATAAGGGGTTTTGGCAAGTTAACCATGGCAGAAATCTCACAGGACTGTGAGGAATATAAACAATCCAAGGACCAACTTGATGAGATTTAAGATTTTAAAATACTTGCAACTTTATAGTATTCTGTTTTTCTCTTTCAGTATTGTAGATATGTGTGTAATAGGACTTTTAGCTATTCCTGTCGGTGGACTAACAGGGTTTCATATAGTTCTCGTTTCAAGAGGACGTACCACAAATGAACAGGTAAGATTTTACAAGTGAAAATAATGTGTTAAGATTCATTATTAAGATTCATTGGCACTATGAATTAAGTAAAAGTCCTTTTTAAGTAAGGCCCATGCCATTATGAGTATGAGTATGTACCAGTATTAAATGTATAGATTAATAGCATACGGTAATAAGTAAAATCTTAACTTTGAGTGCATTTGCAGATGGTTCTACATGTAGTTAGTGTTTGTATACTGGTATGACAATTAGTTCTTTAAATTTTGTTAGGGCTATTTGGGTTTACCGTAAATACTATTTTATTATACCTCGTGTTCCATGTGCCGGATCACTAGGTGAAAGGTCAAGGTCACTGGGGCTCAAGATAGTAATATATTGTACGCCCTAAAATTCCCAAACCCCCCCGAGAATTAATATATACAAAATGATAAGCTGCCCTTAAATCTCCAATGTTAAATAAATTTTATTTATTTTGTTAGTGTTGTTTTTATGGAATTAGCACCTGGTCAGTGATAGTTTTGACCCCAAAAATTTAATGATACTTCACAAAAAATTGTCTTCTGTTCGGGTGTGATAAGTTTTCTAACCTATGCCTAGTTTTGCTTCTTTTTTGTCCCCCCCGGGGGGGGGGCAAGCATCAAATGTTAAATAAATTTTATTGACTGCGTCAGTGTGGTGTTCATGGGATATTCATCACCTTCAGTGATAGTTTTTTAACTTTATTTTTTATTCATAAAAAAAAAAAAAAAATTTAGATGAAAAAAAAAAAAAAAAAAAATATTAAAAAAAAAAAAAAAAAAAAAAAAAAAAAAGGGGAGTTGTTTAATATACTATTTGAAATAATAAACCATTTCATTTCAGGTTACAGGAAAATTTAAAGGTGGACATAACCCCTTTACTAAAGGTTGTTCAAAAAACTGTTCATATGTTTTATTTGGACCTACATGGCCAAAGTAAGTATATTTAAAGATATCAGTAATAATACACATTTTTATTATCAAATTAGAGTGTGCTTAAGTTTGTAATGTTTTATAAAATTATCCTTAATCTGGTACCACTTGAGCTTAAGGCAGGAGTTTTTTGGACTGAATAAGAGACCTTGAGATCCTAAACACAAAATATGAAACTGTCAGTCTAACCAGGAGATGTGTGGAGATCCTGAACATATTGGTGGTTACGCAGTTGCTTACAGCTTATTGAGTGAAACAAGTTGTTCGTATGTAAATTTATACGCTAAACAAATTTAGCAGATAGAGAGAACAAGACAATTTGAGGGAGAAATTGTTATGCAGATATTCTCTAATATCTACTCTCGTAAGCAAGCAGTCAATGTATTCTGTGTGACGCCAGTCAGTGAGTAGCAGCATATTGCATCATTATTTTTAGCTCACCTGAGTACAAAATAAAAAATAAAGTAGAAAAACCTTTATACGACATGGCTTCCTTAACCAGTAGCACAATTTCAGCCAAAGATTAATTGGATTGTTCCTTGGATGGTCCTCTACCAACTTATTCAAAGGGTTCCACTCCGCTGCACATAATGGCCACCAGAGCTAAAAATAGAAAAAAAACAGCATTTTAATGACATCTTTTCCTTGCCCACTAGGCCAATCACAAAGAAACCTTGCATAATTGTTCCTTGGATGATCCTCTACCAACAGTGATCAAATAGTGCCAGCCAATTTGTTTGTTGTATTAGTTTTCTTTTTATACAGAATTTCATTTATTTTCTTCAGATTAAAGTCTTATGTACGTAAGACAAGAACGATACAGATAGATTCAGCAAAGGTGACTTACATAGCTGCGGATAAGGAAGTGAAAGTATACGCGGACACCAGCAGTAACGGTGTAAAAAGAAATATGAAAAATGTAAGACTGAAGCCTGTTTCATTGTAGATTACATTTTTTCACCCATATCATGGTCGTTGAATGTTGTGGCACCCTCTAATGCTCAAGTCTGCTTTGAATTTTGTAACAGAAAACTGTTACCTTAATGGTACTTTTACAGATACTGGCAAACATATTAAGTAGGGAAACAAATTACTAACTTTTGCTTGAATGAGATTTTGAATGCCTTAAACAGGTTCATTTATGGCCTGATGTAGTATTTGGAGTGTTACAACTGATTATGTGAATTGCATCACTTCCTGTGTAGAAAACTGACATTGAATGTTTGATTAGTGTTCATATATAAAGGCATTCTGACTGAATATATTACATGTACATACATATTGCACAGTTAATGTTGGTTTGCTTGTTCAATATGTATTCTAATGCATTGTATTGTTTGAAGACATTCCAAGATTATATGTATTGAAGCTGGAAATAAGGGACCAATAGTTACCTGTTTCAGTGGTTCGCCAAAATAGGGTAAAGAAGTTCTTGTAGCTTTACTAGTATCATGTTAGGAGGGGATTACAAGCCTGGTTAATGTAGTATACATTACACTCATAATAAACTCTAAATATTACAGCATTTGATGTGATCCACCTTGAATCAGTTAATTTAGCTTTTCTGTTAAGCATTAGTAACATTTTCAAGACACTTGCTTTGAATTAATGACTTAGTCTTGAAATATCAGTGCTATGTTCTAATATTTTGGTCCCTAATCATCATCTCTTTAAAAGGGAGTTGGAAGCTAAATGACATGTTGCTATTTATAACTATTGTAAATATACTGGCAGTTCTGCTATCAAATTTTGCACACTTGCATACAATTTCAGTACAGTTAAGTTTGTCAAGATGCATAACTCTGTTAAGGTTTAGTTACAGATAATGTCCCCTTACACTAAAATTCACCAGACAGTGGGTCAAAGGACATTGATAGAGGTATTGATTACCTTCAGTGATAACTCTTGTCAGGAAAATGCCTATGGTATACACAAAAAGCAACATAGGACTAGGTGACATAAAGGCAGGAACTGGGTAATCAATTGCTGAAACTGCTGTAGGGATTGCAGATACTTTTGTATACCCCTGTCCATCTGTGCATGCGTTTGTCTGAAATTTAATTTTCAGACATCTTTCTAAAGTTTGCTGGTTTTTTCATTTTACATGTAAGTTTATAAACATAAAATACAGGTCAAGTTTGCTTTAGTTTTGCATCTTCGAATTTTATAGGAGTACGGCTCCTTTTCGACCTAAATTTCAATAACTTGTGAAAGGTTGCATAGATTTCATTCAGATTTTACTTGTAGGTTAAGGAATGTACAGGTCAAGTTTGATTTAGGTTACAATTCAGTAATTCTTACAGCCCCTTTCAACTTAAATTTCTGTCAGTTTGTGGTTTCTGATCATTATCTCCAGAATGGCTGGCTGGATTTCAATATTTGCCATGTATGTACATTATTGTATTTAAGATACAGGTCAAGTTCAATTTTTTGTTACATTTCACAAAAACCTGATCACATCCGGTTGGTGGAGGGGGCTCCGTGTCCCATTTGGACATTGCTAGTTGTGGTCAGATTTGCTGTAATAGCAAGAAGATAAAAATTGGCAAACCTTATTAGTCATAAAAATTGCTTTAGTTCTACTAACAATAATCTCCTTTAGGATATATACTGTATATTAGATTCAGAAGGGAATTGGTGATGGAATGGTATTAATTAAATGTTGAATGTACATGTACTGATATTTGGATGTTTTACACAGAAAAAGAATGCAGTTTCTTCATTTCGTATTTGTTTGCCATACCCATTACTATGATTACATTTCAACTTGACTTGGTTGAAACTTAAAAAATATCTTTAATTTTATATATATTGTTTTTTTATCTTCTGGAGGTGTTTATTTATAAATTTATTGTAATTTATTTATATTTACGTATTTAATTTATTTTATCTATCCTTTTTCTAGTTAAGAATTATTTTTAACAGTACTCTTTCAAAATCTAGTTTTTACACAAAATATTTGTATGTGAAGTTTTCTGTGATAGATTCATTTGTCAGTGCTGGAACTAGACTATACTTTATATTGAACAGAACACAAGCCAGAGAAAAAAATCTGTAGTTACATGAAGCAGATCTGTTGAATCAGCAAAAGTATCCAAGTTGTTCAAATTCTGACTTTAGATTGCTGAAAACTTTAAAGGAGAGAACTGATATTTAACTTCTTTTGAAGTCACAATCTTTTTGATTCCACAAGTATTTTGAGACAATTAAGCACAAAATTGCCTTTTGGTTAGGAACAGATGGAATTTCTTTTTTGCTAGAGTGATTAAAAGGTGATTTGCTTTTGATTAAAAATTAATTGATGTTATTAGTTAAATAATAATCCATCTTCTATACTCAAGTGTTAGGATTTGTTTTAAAAAAATGGCTTGAGCCCATAGGAGAACAAAATTGAAGTTACTGTTTGGTTAAGGTTCTATATGCAATCTATGTCTAAGGTTATACATGGTGTACATGCATAGTTACAGAGTGCTTGACAAATGTATCAGTTATAAAGTGCAATTTCTCTAATGATTGTAGCATGTTTTGTTTAGTTTCAGAAATGGTATTTCTAGACGTTGTCACCACCAACTTGTCCCCATATATTCTATATGTATGGTGCTTTTGCTTTAAGTGTGCTAAGCTCTAGTTGGACAACCTTCTTTACACAGCAGGACTTCACTATAACTTTCCTGAGACAAATTGCTGGTACTGGAAATAGTGTCATCTGATTGGTTCAAAGTGGGAATGGTTTCATCTGGTTCGTTAAAAGTGGGCATGGTTACATCTGATTGGTTAAAACTTAAAAGTGGGAATGGTTCGTCTGACTGGTTAAAACTTAAAAGTGGGAATGGTTCGTCTGATTGGTTAAAAGTCGGAATAGTTTCATCTGATTAGTTAAAAGTGGGAATAGTCGAATCTGATTGGTTAAAACTTAAAAGTGGGAATGGTTCATCTGATGTTAAAAGTGGGAATGTTTTTGTCTGATTGGTTAAAAGTGGGAATGGTTTCGTCTAATGGATTCAAAGTGCAAATGGTATTATGTCAAAAGCTACAGGTTGGAATGGTAACTTGGAAATGGGTAATACTGTTTGGGCCAGTCATACATTACTGGAGAATTTTGACAAGCGCTTTCAGATTTCATTTTTGAAAATTTCTTTCGTTCAAATGAAAAAGATGTCAGTTTTCATGAAAGAGCAGTATTTTGTTTACATTAAATATTATTTCTGAATCCAGTCAGTGAAATTAACTAAAGAAAATGTCACACTGCATGTGGAAGGAACACATATAAAATGCCTGTAAACTGTGTAAGAACATTGTCCAACTAGAGTGATTGTGTGTTTTACTGTTTTCTGTCTTAGTTGTATTCTGTCTTGAAGCCAGTAGAAAACATGCATTGCTGATAGTTATTTCATTTAAATTGAAAAGTCATGTATCTGCTAATCTAAAGCAGTCAGCTGCTTGCCATAATTCTTGTCCTAGTAAATAGATAAGTATCTCGTATGAATAAAGAGCTAACTTGCAGTTTATTCATGGCAGATTTAGTACCACCTGTTACGAGTGCTGAGCTTACTTAGATTACCTGTTGAGTGTAATTAGTATATCATTAATTTGTTGATTTTATTCAGCATATAAGTGCCCTAGATCTGTTATTCTGTTTTTCTAAGAGTGCAAGTTTTCTACTGATAAACAGACTGTTAGATTTTGTTCTAAGAAAGCAGAGTGACAATGTATTAATAGACATCATATCTTAGTAAAAGAACAAACCAAGTTTTTGGACAATCATACTTTTTGTCACACCAGCACAGTATCACACTTTTTGCAGTGATTTTTCTTGACATGCACTTTTTGAACTTGATAGCTAAAGGTTATAAGGTTTTGGTGTTGGCGGTTATTCAGAACTGGCGTAGAGAGTTTATTAATTTTAAAGTATAGGACAAAATGAGAATTTCTAGGAATAAAGACCACCGCTTTTTCTGATCAATAGTAATTACAGCTTAGGTTTAGGGAATAAAATTATCACCTTGCCTCTCAGAGTCTTTAGTGGCTAATTAACTTAATTCATTTTTTATGCCATGGTGGTTTGTCTGTCATCCATCTGTCAGTCCATAAACTTCCTTAATAACACAATTTTCATGAAATTGCTCAGAAGGTTACCAGCAACCTGTAGATGATCCTTATTGTTTTTGGGGTCAGTGTGTCAAAGGTCCTTTAAAAGTCTTTCACTCAATATCTTGAAATTTGTATCCCCTATATTCTTCAAACTTCGTTGGATGATTGGTCTTGCTGAGTAGACAATCCCTTCTGTTTTAGGGTCAGTAGGTCATGGTCAAGGTTGCAGTGACCTGATAGCTTCTCCTTAATAACATTGCCAAAGATTTTCACAAAAATTATTCAGAACAGTCCAGTCAGTCCCATAGAGCAATCCTGGCCATTATGGGCCTCTCGTTAACAATATAGTAGCATATGAATTGCTGAAAATATAATCACATAGCATGTTTTTAAAAAGTAAAGCTTCATAAATTGAAGCACTTAAGTAAACATAAGTTAACAGGAATTTTCGACCAGGTGCAGATATTTCTGAAATGTTGAAATTTTGGATTACTTAATGATTTTATTTTAGTGAAAGATGTTCATGTCTTTGAATAATATTGCTTATCCTTACATACAGATAACATAACTGCTGTCAAAGTTACTTCTTAGTTAATGTCCCTTGTTGACATTAATTGTGTTAGTTTCCATCACTTGTTAACTTATTAAGTACATTAAATTGAAACTCTCAATTCCATGTGTCTGTCACATGGTAAACTTCGCTTGTCAGTCTGCTTTGAATTTTATACCTGTTCTTATAAAAAGACAGCAGATTGTGATTCCAGGCCTCTTTCACTTATTAAGCTTTAATAATCAAAACCAATGCTGTTGAAGTACCGTATGTAGTTGTCAATTACAGATCTTATTTTAAACTTTCCAGCTTCTGTTCACACATTACACACATATTTTGGTCCGGTTATATTTCTGAAACGAAGATTCAGTATTTTCCCTTGTACAGGTAATTAAAAAAAGGTACAATATTGTACAGAAATTTAGGAACATATTGTTGAATGAACATGATAAAAGACAGTCATGTTCATGTACTGGTACTTCTAAATCTGCTGTCTTGTAAATGCTTGCATGATTTTAGATATTGTTTGCATGATAGAAGTTGATTTCTATTTGATTTGTTCTCTGCCATCAGGACTGTTTCATGTCCTCACGAGAAGTAAAGTACAGTTCATTGACAATCCTTCGTGAGGTTTTTGCACATTGTACTGCATTATTTAACATGTTGAATAGTTTTTACCCTAAACAACTATTCTCAACTGGTTTTAAGGATGTATTGTAAATCATGCAGTTAAAGGTATTCTTCAATGATAAAATAAAAGTACATTTAGTTCTTGAAAAGTTTTATTTAAGACATCAAATATTATGGAAGTTATAGCAAGTGTTATTTATGAAATTGAGCATATTTGCTATGTGTCACTAAGTTCAAGGATTGTAATACTGTTTTTAGAAATTGGTCAACCCTCAAAGTGCTGTCTTAAAATATGAGTATGCTCAAAATTTTAGGATGCTTTAGAAAAAATAAATTTGTTTTATGTCATTTACTGTCTCTATTTGAATGTATTTAAAAGGTCATTTAGTCCTTTTCTATATTGGTAAAATGGATAGAACTATTAAACGTATTTTTGAATACTTTATAAGCCTACTGATAGTTAAAAATTAGGTGTATGTTGCTATTGGTTATGAAGTTCAGTTGTAAATGAACTGAAAAAAAAGTGTCTAAAATGTCAGAGTAAAACCTTATGTGAACTTAATTCAGTTATTGCCGAACCCCATCTAATAACTGTATAATTGGTCAGTACAATTTGTAGGAAGGATAATTTATCAGAAAATTTGTGTAGTAAACTGCTGTAAACGTCTTTCTTGTCTTATATAAATTGATAAAGTATTAAGCCATTGTAAGAAATAACGTTTAATATAACTTACTGACAATCGCTGACACTTTAGGGTTGCATGATAATGTGCATCAGTATTTATGCAGCACTTACAGTATTCCAAAATGTATTTCAACTGTGAATTTAGGAGAATATGACAGTGCACTGTAGCAGATGAGTCCCAACATTTTTGTGAAAATTCATTGGAAACTTTCTCTTATGCATTTACATATATCTATTACGTCACTGTCATATTATCCATAGTGAACTGTAGGTGGGAATTATATTTCCAGTGTCTGAGTTACTGTTCTTTTGATTCAGCTGTACAAAATTGTAAAATAAACAGCATGTTGCATTAACAAACAGCATGAAAAAGTCCGAAAATATTTTTGAAGATTACTAAGTGCAAAGTTACTACCTTAAAGGTACTTATGCACATTAGTTAAACAGGTCATAGCATCTAAAAAATGTGTTCCTATTGCGTATAATGTTTTTATAATTTTATATTTGGATATATATATATATATATTTTTGGCACATATGAAATTGAATGGAAAGCTTTGCTGAGCTTAACCTGTATTCTCATCATAAAGCTTACATGCAGTATAGAATATAAAACAAGCAAGACACAACCTGTCTCTTGTCATACCTTCACACACTGTAAGAAAGCATCTGCTACTTTGTCTTGGGCAGTATTTATCACCTATATATAGCTTTCTGTATGGAGCTGAGACTGTCAATATACATTGTTTATGTCTGTAGGCAGGAAACACAGCTGGAAAAGACTTCCCTGATTCAATCATGCAGAATAAAGATTCATTATTTAACAGATATCTGCATTACTTTTGTCAAGTCTGGTAGAGATGTGATAATTAAATGTAAAGGAAGACTTTGTATTTATTGCATGAACAGGCAAGAAAGAAAAATAAGAAGCAATTAAGAAATTCTTAACACTAAATTGAGAAAGATGTTAATGTACATACATATTTCTATGTCAAAATCAAAGGACTTGTGGTAAAAGAAAGACTGTGTTTAGATATACCAGATATATTGAAGTTATATTGACAGTGCCAGTGTGATGGTGGTGGTGTTTTACTAATTGTCATGTTTTCTTTCACAGGGAGTCATGACACCAGTTTGAAGATGGTTGCGCGTCCCCCAAAATTGTGTCTTTTCTCAAAATCCACACATAACTAAATGGTGTTGGGGATTATTATATGGTTGTTTTGTTAAGAAATGCACGTTATTAGTGAGTTAGTTGAATTTTGCTCTAATTTTGCTGCACTAGTGATATAGTTTGGTGTGTGTGCTCACATATCGCTCTGCCTTGTCCTCTAATCACTACCCATCCTTCTTTGCACGGCAGGATCGCGACGGAATGCGTCTGTCACTTGTGGACGATTATGATGATGGTGACTTCACTTCTACACAGTCCCAGGACAGTGTTAGCCTTGATATTGCTTCATCTAAAGACAAACATTCTGCCTCTTACACAAATCTTTTTGACCCTTCGCAGACCACGCCAGTTGGTGCGACATACCAGCAAACACGAGCAAGCAGCAGCAGCCCACGTAGTACACAGCGACGAGATATACGATATGATCACTCTCCGAGACCCAAACAAATATTGCATCCTTCACTTAATCGCACAACTAATCCACCGTTGGCATTGCCTGAAGATTTTTCACCTACTGAAAATTCTTCGAAACCTCCAAAAGGTAGACCAAATATAAACAGTCCAGGGACTGATCGGTCTAATGTAGGTATAGTTAAGCCAAGAACTGGGCATACGCGACCTTCTCATGACCTGCCAAGAAGTCAAGGTCAAAGGTCACAGAAAGTGAATGGTTATCCTGTTAGAAGTTCAAGTGAGGAGAGATTCAGGGATTCAGATAGAAAGCCAATAGAAACAAATAACACTTCACGTGGATATAGCAGACTTGCTGATGATAGAACACGTAGATCACATGAATATTTAGATCAGAGAGGTGATGGCCAAAATTTTCATCAACATGCAACCAGTCGAACATTACCTAATCAGAATAGATACGTTAATAATGTTTCATCCAATCAGAGTAGATATTCTCATGACGCAGGGGATGATCCGCATGACGCTGACTACAGAAGACCAATGTCATTCGTAAAAGCTCTTGAAATGAGTGAAGTCATGCAAACACGTGATAAAGATCAAATAGATCGCCAGCGTAGAGAAACAGAGAAAAAGAAAAGTGTGTATGATTCTGCGTATGAAATTTCTGTGTAAAATGTGTGTGTCTAAGGATGTTTCTGTGAGATTAAATCCCAGCAGTGTTTTCTAACTTTGTTACATCCATCTGATTTGTAAGGTTTTATTTATTTAAAACATGATGATAAATTATTTTATATTTCTGTATTAGTTTTAGCTCATACAAAGACAATTCTGAAATGTTGTTTTGTATAATGTAAGACTCTTTTAAGGGCTACCAGTTGCCTTGTTACTGCATTGTTTCAAGTAAAATCTACTGGAAAACTTGAACTGATACCTCAACTTCACTGTAATAGATCACGTGTTTCTAGCTATATTCTACCAAACATTTCAATGTTCTGTATTGAAATTTTGTTTTTTAGCATGAATAAGCCATCAATAGGCCAAGATAGTTTGCACGCTTAAGTTCTGTACATAAAGCTGCAATGCCGACTAGTTTAATAACCAACTTTGAATGTTATTTTCAAGGTCAAGGACAACTAATAATTTTCTTTCAGTAAGGAAACTGTGGTAGTGTGCTTTACCAGACTTCATCACAGTTCTGGTATTTTCAAAGGGAAAATAGATTAAAATGGAATGTTCAATTGGAAACAAAGATAAGGCTGCCCACCTTTTTCTTTTTTTGGAGAAGTCAATATAGTCTGAGCAGTATATTTTTCCTATAGATTCATTCTATAACTGCTTCTCCCTCAGTTTAAAACTGAGAAGTTTTGCAACGTGTGAGACTATTTCTCTCAAGTCAACCTCTTGGCCAATACCTGATGTAAACAATATTGAATTAAATCAGATTAAGTTGAAGTAAACTTGCTAGAGCAGTCAGTTTTGTTCCTGTCATTTACTATTTAAGAAAAAAGGCAGACATTACAAGTGGTATCTTAAGTGCAAGGTTTCTGAACTGAATAGAAGTCAAACAGTATACAAAGTTTCCCTGGACCAGGTTATTATGTAATACTGTTAGTACATACAAGTTCATATGGATATTTTAATTTGGGTGAGTAATGTGTTTTAAGACATTGGGTATTTTGGATGTTTTTTTGTCAAGATCTTAAATTTGTAGCTCTGCCAACCTACGAAAGTAAGTGCCCCACAAAAATGAACAGTTCTGCAGTAGATCACAATGTACATGAATGACTAGGAAATATAAGCTGACACTGGGAAGAAGGATATAGAGAACCCGTTATTTACTTTAAGTTATTTATGTTACAGTTTTACTCTTTCTGGGAAATTTAGTAGATGCTTTAGGGCTTGTTTGGTGGAAGAAGAGAATGTGTAGCTAGTTGATTTAAACTTAGCATTCCATGTCAGATGTTCTTCAGAATTTCACAATATTATTCTGACTTGTTTTCTTCAGGGATTTTTTGTGTCATTTTAAGTCTTGCTTTATGTCATGGTATAGAATTCTTCTTTTTTAAATAATTTTAGAAACCATTTTGCTTTTTCTAGGTTTTACAGATTGTTGATTTGACCATTTATTTACACCATTTGTGTGACTGCAGTTTTTAACATGAATTTTTCATTTTCAGTAATAGATAAACACCAGTTATTGATGCAATACAATATGGTAAATTGGGAAATTTTCATGTCACTTTTGTTTTCTTATTATGTTATAGTCAAGAGATAATTGTATTTCAAGAATTACTAGGGATGGCAACGAATATCCGGATATCCGAATATTCGTTCAGCTTCCGAAGGATACGTTATAGGTATCCGAGTATTTGGTAAATTCGTACAAAAAACGAATTTCAAATAAAAAACTTAAATATTTACGTGCTGTTTTCATGACAATAATTTATTTTCAATTACGGCCGATAAAGTGTCAGTTTACAATACGTGGTTGCTCTGGTGATGACACTTTCTATAGTCAATCTTTAGCGATAGACAAAAGAGATTATGCAAACAAGAGTTTCAATTTCTAGGTGCGAATTGTTGAACAAACATTTAGATTAAGGCAAATTATCATTCAAGTGTTTTAAAGCCTTGTTTACGCCTATACATATGGAGAGGCGCTTACGTTAGCTGTTGCAATTATGGAGAATCCGTTTGTACAGCACCCCGTTTTACAAACATTAAACAAGTTTATTGAATAATTTTACATTTTCAATTAAAATGAAAATCTTTTCAGGTTGTTCTTAATTGAATCTTTTCTTTCTCAGTCCTATTAGCCTCCTGCAGTTTTAGGACTGAGGAAGAGCTACTCTGTCACGGAGAAAACGAAACCGAAATACAACAGTCCTTACAGAGTTAGCTCCCGTAATAACAACGTATATGAAATTTATTTTATCGTAATTTTATGACATGAATGATTGAATCTTAAAGCCATTAATTGTCTGACTTAAAAGATATAAAAGTAAGTTATCGGGATAGAATGTTCGCCTTGCTAGGGTAACTGCAAGATATACATTTTATGATCGCGATAGTATGTGACAATTTGATCAACAACGTATTAGATTTAGAACATGAAACGACCGAATATCCGGATATTTGTTCGGAAGGCTGACCGAATATCCGAATACCAATTTGGGTATTCGTTGACATCCCTAAGAATTACCCATAGGAACTTACATAAGACTCAGCCATGTCCATCTATTGTGATGCAAGTATTCATGCTTTCTTAGGGTTTGCAATACATTGTATCTTAAAAAATGACCTTTTGTTTCCATGAATATTACCTATTTTACATTATTCTCTTTTCCATCAACTGTCACTTCTTTTTCAAAAACCTACTTTTAACATTGGTAGCAAAGTTACATTCATAATTTCCTATATCTGTAGTGTACAGTAAATAAGCAAAGCAGTGAGGAATTATTTCAAAGGGACATAAATCCAAACATAATGTAACTGAATGACATTGTTGTTTTTCATTGGCTTTTTTATGCAGCATGCTTTAATGTGTAGATTGCATTCACAAACAGTATACTAAGAATTACCGGTATTGAAAATTCATAATGTTAAAACTTCAGATTTTATTGCTGTTATTGATGATAGGGCATTGATAAAACCTTGGTTTTGTTAACAGTTTACAGTAATTGTTGGGAGTGTAGTTTATGTCAGCTGCAGATGGAAGGCTAGTACTGGTTTGGCATTGTCCATACCTTAAAGGAAAATGGATATATCTAAATATTCTATGTATCTTTCTTTAAAAATGGGACTACTGGACCAACTGCAGCAGGCAGGAGGCATCCACTTTATAATGTGTGCTCTGTAATTTGAGTAGGTTTTGGTTTGCTCATCATCATACCTGATCACAATGTTTATAGGCGTAATATCTTTGTCAAGTTAAATAGTCACTTTGTATTGCACACACTCTGTAGCTACTGTATTTGAATTGCTTGAGTCTCACTGAACAAGCACTTTCTGCTCTTAACTTTGAAAATATTTAGTCTGATCATCATCAAACATTGTTATAAAGGTTACTTGCAGTTCACCATAAAGCTTCCAAGAGTTGTTGCATTTAAATTACTTACATTTTCACCGAATGACCATAGGCTGCTCTCTGTCAAAATTTTATCCAATCGTCTCCAAATTTTTTCACAATGTGTATGGGCATACTGTTCCAGCAAAGTTTGATAACCGGTCAGATTGCATAAGGCATTCATGAGTTATAGCCCTTTCTGAACTATTGCTAGATATGCACTGTCAGTTCTCTCATATGGGAAAGGCCAATATTTACACAACCTTGTCAAAATGTCAGCCACATTTCCCCATTTGTTCTGGAGTTAAAGAAGTTGCCTCTGTTTATGCTATTACATGATTACTATTTCTGTTATTGTATAATTTATCACAAACTTCCATAATATGACTATATTGTATCAGTGCCAAGTATATAATATTGGACGCAGAAGTCCTGTTTTCTGAGCTGTAACAATTCTGGTATAATTTTAATCATTTATATTTTTAACTGTATGATTAATGTTTTGGTATGTTTCTAGCAATGTTGCCAACAGCTAAATGGGTCTTTTTGACAAAATCAATTGAAACATGACAATTATCTGTGTTTCTTAGTTGTCTTAGTTTACCCCGAACTTACGGGTTATTTAGGAGGGGTGGGGGGGGGTGGGGGGGGGGGGGGGGGGGGGGGGGGGGGGGGGGGGGGGGGGGGGGGGGAGCCTTGATTCTACTAGTTGGATTTCAATACAACTTCGTACTGGTCAAGCTCATTGAGAGGAAGTGCAGTGAGCTATATCCATCTTGACTAATTACAGAGTTTGCCCTTTGATTGCTTTCCATACCGAAAACTACTAGTTGGAATTCAATACCTTCATACAACAGCACACTCAGAGGAAGTGCTGTAAACTATAACTCTACAGTATTATGAGTTATTGCCCTTTTTTAGTGTTCTTGTCCGAAGCAAAACTTGAAAACTACTAGGAGTTCAATTCCTTCATACAATGACAAGCCCTACTCAGAGAAATTGCTTTTAAAGAATTATCTCATTCTTGCATTTATGAACACTGGTTGTTTCCTTGTCGATGCATAACTTGAAAAGTAATATTTGGAGTAAAACTCTTCTTTTCAAGAACATTAAGGAAGGCCTAGCATTGTTATAGAGTTATTACCCTTTTTTACTTTTGCATGTCCGGGCATAACTTAAAACTTCTGGTTGGAACCACTACCAACTTCTTACATGGTCAAGCACAGTGGGGGGCCCCAACCCCCCCCCCCCCCGCTCAAATTACTGAGTTCTGGCCCTTTGCCCCCCCCCTTCTTTTCCCTGTCTGGAGCATTTTTCGAAAAACCTACAAGTTGGAATTCAATACAACTTCATACAATGGTCAAGCACAATGAGAGGAACTGCTAAGAACAATATCTCTTTTTAGTTTGTTTGCAAGGTATTATGTTACTACGAACTTCTTCAGTTTATAAAGCAATCCTTTTGGGGGTATTAATCACATTTAGTGATAGCTCTAGTTAAAGTCTTAGTCTACTAGATTTCAAAACTGTACTGGTTCATTTGAGTAAGCTACTTGGATCGCATTCCGTCCATCAACACTTTCCTTCAAACGCCATCTCCTCTTAAAACCACTAAGCCAATGTTGACAAAACTTGGCAGGGATGTTCCTTGCACGAAGCCCTGTCATGGTTGTTTAAAGAAATCCATTCCATGTAGAACTCTGGTTGCCATTGCAACTGAAAGAAAAATCTTCTCAAGAACAAGAAGGCCTAGAGCTTAGATATTTAGCATGTGGCATTACCTAGTGGACCTCTACCAAGATTGTTTAAGTTATAACCCCTGGGTCAAAATTGATTCTGGTCCGGGGGTAGCTTTTTTTTTACATAGGCTTATGTACCAAAAACTTCCTCTCTGAAACCATAAGGCCTAGAGCTAAGATATATGTATCATTGCCTAGTTGACCTCGTAATTTACTACAATTGTTTAAATCAGATTGTTCAAATAAGAAAATTGACCCTTTCTGCTATTGATGACCTTGTATTATAGCCAGTTGTAGCCAGGTGGTCGATATAGGGCCATCTTGGCCCCCTTGTTAAAAGGGAAACTCATTGAAAATTTACTGACTGAATGGCAAACATTGTAGATTATGCTGATACTGCACAGCCCTGCTGATCATGATCTACACTGGTTGCAATGGCACTAGTCAGTATGGCAGGAGTTGAAGGTGACAAAAACAATGTTCTTAATTTATGGCACTCTTTAACATATCACTTGTCTGATTTTGACAGAATAAGCATTCATGTGTACATACATACGTACAGGATGGCAAGGTGATTCGTCTCTTCTGTAGATAGAAATAGGTGTGCTCCAAGGAAAAAAACAAGTTGATAAAGATAAAGTTGAATGAACTCTGTTAAAAAGGGGACATTGTCAACTCTACATTAAATTCATGACAGGTTTATGTAACTTGTCAAAGTACTTTAATGTTTTACATACTTAAGTTTCCAAACTTGAAAGTTAAAGTTAACTTAAAAAAGAAAATGTTAAAAAGCACCACTAATCCACTCATTATTCATGACAAGGTGAATGCCTTATCTGTTACCCATAATTGTATTTTTAGTATGAAAGTGATAGCTTTGACATTTTTTGAGAAAACAATGTTAATGCAAAACTACACCAACTTCAAGAAACTTAAAATGGGACAGTAGCTCATAATTTTTTTTCTCAAAAAAAAGAAGAAAAAATCAGACAAGCTAAATTGTTTTGAATTATAACTTTATTGAAAAACAGTTGCAAGGCAGATGCAAGTTTATTTGTATCTTAGAGACTAGTTATTGATTTAAATTTGCAGAATATTTTGTTTATTACAATTCCATGTTTCATTTTCAATTACATGTACATGGAAATTAAAAGGATGTACATTTTCTAGTTTCTTCACAATTGCATGTCATGAAACCTTACACAGTTATGTACACAGATCTCATATTGTGCTAGATGTTTTTTCAGCTGTGTAGCACTTTGTTTCACATTTTTCAAATTTTCATAAGCCATTTCAGTTGAGTTTGAGACTTAGCATTTTTTTTTAATTTCAAGATTGTTCCTAAGTTTAATTAAAACCTACCTGTTTATCTGTAGAAATGAACTATGTTGGAGCATTTTATTACAGTTCTACAGAGGATATAAATGTTGTTTAGGAAGACAATAAAATTTAGTTTTTTAGCTCACCTGGCACAAAGCCAGAGTGAGCTATTAGGATCGCATTGCGTCCGTCGTACGTCTGTCTGTCCACCATTTCCTTCAAACGACATCTCCTCTGAAACCACTGGGCCAATGTTGATGAAACTTTGCAGGGATGTTCCTTGCATGTAGCATTGTCTAGTGGACCTCTACCAAGATTGTTCAAATTATGAACCCCGAATCAAAATTGGGGTCACTTAGTTTTACATAGGCTTATACATGTATAGGGAAAACTTAAAAAAACAAGAAGGCAGACAGGCAGAGAATAGATATTTGGAATGTTACTTAGCATTGTGTAGTGGACCTCTACAAATTATGTTAGAATCATGAGCCCTTGTATTATAGCCAATGGTAGTCAGGTGAGCGATATAGGGCCATCATGACCCTCTTGTTTTTAAAAGCTGTCTTTTCTTAAAAGGACCAACAAGAAACTAACGAAAGCTACTCGTTTCTCTGTTTCTTGTTTAAACCAAGTTTTCTTTTCTCTGACCCCAGAAATCAGTATAATTATAAGTGCAGTATAATTGAGCTAAGGAGGGAATTTCTTGATAGGATATGATGCAAGTCAGATTTGTTCCTGACAATTTCCAGGCTGATGCGGCATCTACCCAGTTAGGTGTTTGTCCCGTTTATATATACATGTGCACCAAATACCTTCACTTTTATTTTTATAAAGAAATTGAACTATATTATGTGAAATATTCATTTGATTTCCTTCGCTTCAAAACATTTGCTGGTATAAGATATGTAATGGTTAAATAGATTAAAGTTAAGACTTTTGATGTATAAGAACATGTTAGTTCACTACTGTTTTCTAGTCTTTTGTCATTTACTGTATAGGGCTTTAAATTCGCTGGCTCTTTTTTCGCTATTTTTAAAAAATGACACGGATCGTGGTTTGCTGATTTCGCACATATTAGTAAAACCTGATATAGATGTTTAGGTGGGCTTGTCTATGCTTGATAAAGTGTAAAAATGTTGACGGTATGCTTTGTTACCTCATACATGTACATGTTTAGAGCTAAGAGACAACAAGAATACAACACACAGTCTTGTGCTTATAATGATTTCTCCATAATGGACTAGGGTAAACCAGCTCTTTACTACATTTTTGGACTCCAAATTAAAATTTATCTAGAAAGAAAGACTTGCACATAATTTCTATAATGGATTAGGCGTCTTTGATTTACAGACCTTTAAATAGGCAAAGGGGAGTCACTTGAATATTTAAGGATGTAAAAGCAGACTGCACATATTGTAGGTCTGTCATGATATACTACTTTTTGAATAGGAAAATCACTTAGCATGTTAGGGTTTAGAATATGACCATTTATCTGAAGACTATCTTTTGTGTGAAAATTTAGCATGTAGGATTTGACAGACATAGTAGCATAATTGGCAATCTGTGTATTAATGTGTAGAGGAAATATGTTTGATATAATAACTTTAGCTCCAATTATTTAATATTAGCTCACCTCGCTTTTAGGATGGATGATTGTCCGTCGTCTGTCAACATTCTGATTTAAACGACATCTCTGAAACCACTGGGCCAATGTTTTGATGAAACTATGCAGGGATGTCCCTTGCATGAAGCTCTACCAAAATTGTTAAAAGAATTCCATTCCTATGCAGAACTCTGGTTGCTAGGGCAAAAAATGGGAAAAACTTTAAAAATCTTCTCTGTAACAAACGGCCTAGATCTTAGATATTTAGCATGTAGATTGCCTAGAAGACCTCTTCAATATTTGTTCAAATTATGCCCCTGGGGTTAGTATTGGCCCTGCCCAGGGGTCACTTATTTTACAAAGAGTTAAATATAGGAAAACCTATTTGGTATGTAACATTGTCTAGTGGTTTTCCACCTACTTTGTTCAAACCATGCCTATGGTAAAAATTGACCACACCCACCAGACAAGTGGACTTGTACTAAGGTGAGCGATACAGAGCCATCGTGGCCCTATTGTTTTTATGATGCAGCTTGGGACTAATTACCATACATTGACTTTTGCAGTTCTTAGGAATAAAGTTCACTGACAGATAAGTTTAAACTTGTGAAACAAAGAGATATTCTGCTGTCATTTAATAAAATCTTGTGTTCATCCAGTGAATGGTACTTGGATATATTGTGAATGGACATTAATTGGTCTATACATTGTTATACAAATTTGTGAGCTGCATTATACTGCTGTATTTTCTTGTGAAAATGTTTTGTTGAAAAATGGTATTATGATATCTTGTTATTGACCTTGTTAAACAAGTCTTGTCGGATTTTAAACCATGCTTTTGAATTTGAAGGAAAGTGGATGGTATTTAGTAGATTAAATGTAAGCTTATTTTCATTCAGTCACTTGAAAATTTTTAGACCTCTAGTGTCCAGAATATTGTGTATGCTTTTTAAAATGGATTAATAAGTCAGTAAATGATACAATAAACTTGAATTATTGAGACAGTGATATTGTTGTACAAGTGAGATCACTCCTGGTAGATTTTGAACAGGATTCACTAGGCTTAGCAAATTCTTTTAATGCTTTTACATGTAATTTATGAAGTGAGTGGGTGTTAACAAATTAATTATTGCTGCGGCAAACTGCCATATCTGATTACCTGCATACTGGCTGGTAATATAATTTGCACATTTGCCAGTGCTAATTACCTATAAATTACGTATTTTTGTAATATCAATCTTTTTGCAATTACATAATACAATTTGTTGTTGTTTGTTTTAATGTAGGTGTAAACTTTTGTAAATATCTGTATATGTATTTAGTTTATTATTTTTAATTGTTGTATTCTTAATGTACTATGTTTTAAATGTATTTTTTAATATAAAAAACAAGAAAAAAATATGTGATAAAGAAGTAAAGTAACTCATGAAGTAAGTCTAGTTTGTTTATTTTTGTGCCCTCCTCGTACTCCCGTGCTGAAAGAAATAGGTAGATACCAGTAAACTTCAGTTTTAAAATGGGTTACTGATCAGTAACTGAAGAAGGGTTGCGCATACAATTTAAAACTTTGTAGATATGTAGAAAATACTACTTGATCTCGAGGTCAGCTAATTAAAGGTCAAGGAGCTGATGGACTCTTGCAGATGGATAACTGAGGAACAGCTGGGCTTGGGATCTTCAACCTTTGAGCAGGTAACTTGTAGATGACCCAAAGTACGCCTTCATTGTTTTGTAGTTAGAATTGCCAATTTGAAATTGCTGTTACCTCTCCTAGATAGGGGTCATGGGTTCGACCACTGGGACTCTCTTTATGTGAGAAAGTTGGCAGTTTCTTACAGAGGATAGGAGTCTAGTACTGGTTCTTCCCAAGAAGGATTGGGTTAACTTAAAAATGACCAAAATATGCTTCAAACAGGCTTGAAGCTTGAGCCCAGGAACTTCTTGCTGATAAAACATACTTACCTTTTATCACTGTTGGTGCAACACAGTGTAGATTGGTCTTGGATAATTATGTTTACCAGAAATCAACTCTGAACAGAGGTGTCGGCCACTTTCTCAGAATTGAGCTAGCAGCTCAAAACCCGAGAATTTCTGCGTATTAAATTTAAGCAAAGCCAGATCTGCTTGCGCATGTGCATCTAGGTGATTCCATCCTGTGAATTTTGTGTCACGGTATCTTCAACTGTAGTTGGGAGGCTTTAAAAGTAATGTTTTCCACTTCAGTTTCTGGATTGTACCCTGTAGAGAGCTGTTGTGTCCCTTGAATAAGTAAAATAATTCTATTGTCTAACAGCTGTTATCAGCTCTTCATACAAGGATTGTTCAGACATGGAACACTGGGCAATTCTAAAAGGGAGACAATTTGTTGCAAGACTTGTGACATCAGTCATTACACCTAAAACCTTGACTTAAGAGCCTCAGAACTAGAAGTTTTACGTCTACTCACTGGCAACCGCCCACCATTTCCTTCAAACGACATCTCCTCTGATACTACTGGGCCAATGTTGATGAAACTTGGCAGGAATGTTTCTTGCATGGGACTATTCCATGCAGAAATAGGAAAAACTTAAGTCTATGAAACCACAAGGCCCAGCGCTGATATTTTGCAAGTGACACTGCCTAGTGGACCTCTACCAAGATTGTTCAAATCATGACTGCCGAGTCAAAACTGATCCTACTTGAAGGGTCACTTCACAAGGTAGAGCTTAAGATATTTGGGAAACAGTATTGTTTAGTGGACTTCTACGGCCCAATATGTTCAGATCTTGACCCCACCATGGGGGTAGGACTGTGCGTAGGGCTCTTCCTTGTTGTTGACCCTTCCTGTATTGGTTTTTATCTTCTGCCAAGCCGACTAGGGCTCACTGCAAGTCCTTGGCCCTCATGTTATATCTAGAAGAGGATATAAGTTTTTCACCTGACAGGTGAGACTTTTCAGATCATAATCATAGACACTGATTAATGAATCTAAAAATATACAACTTATATAAGTTTCAAACAGGTTTCTTTCCTTGCCTGACAGAGCAATGGACTGCAGAATACATACATGCATGTTTAAAGAAGCTTTATTGCAAATCAAAAGTTCTTCTGAATCAGTAAAATACAAGAGTAGAACAGCACATTTCAAATTTGTGGATACAGAGTTAGAATATTTTATTTCAAGTACTTTTACCTGTAAAAAGTGGCTATAAACCTTAACAAAGATATTTAGCACCAACTTACACTCTAAGAAAAATGATTACTACATGTACCGAAGTTAAACCTAAATTATATGAATCTGTTTAACAATTTTATTTCTTCTGAATATAGTAAAAATCTTATTTGTCCAACATGTAAGGTTCACTGCTATGAAAGGGAAGTAACTTTACAAGTTTAATTTCTTACAAGTAATAAAAGCATTTATTGTATTACAAGCATTTTACATGGCTATGCAGCATGCACATATTTAAGGCCAACTATCACTTTAAATCAGTGTTTCCACTTCTCCAACAAGCACTAACTTCTATTAAACTACATAACTGATTGTCTGGTGTGTAAAAACATATTACAACAGACCCCGTCAGGAAACCATTTCTGTGGGCAGAAATAAAGTTGCCTTGGACCAAACAAAAGTACTGATTAGCAACAGTTTAACAAGAGAGTAATGATGGCTTTATATTGCTCACCCAGAGTTCCTTTACAGTTCCTAGACGACTTCAATCCCACTGGAAAGCCATATTTTAAACAACAAAATTCATTTCAATTTGGAGGACTTTTTTCTAAATACATGCATTTCAAATTATCTCATAATCCTCATTCTGAGGTCAAATACACAGATATTTCCTATGAAATAATTTAAAAACAGATGGATTTGGACAATTTCTGCAAAGTATTCTTAAAAATTGGGCTAATACTTTCCGACATTTAAAAAAAAAACAAAACTTTCTCTGGTAATTCTATGTTGAACAAGTTACACCAGGTAAGGGCTGACCCTAAGGATGTAGTCTGAACAAGCAATGAAATGGTACTTCCAAACTGAAACTGGCCCAATTGCTTACAAGATGTCTTCTGAAGCAAGACTGGATGGCAGATATCCAACAACCCTAGTACTAGAAGCTGACCAGGAGCACTATGAGCTCAGGTGTGTTAAAAGATAACAAGTAAAACAAAAACAAGGATAAACATCATATACATAGAATATACACATGTATCTTGAAAATGAGGCATTTCTTTTTACATAAATGAAACTTTGTATATAGCATTTGAACATAAATCGTATCTGTTCTAATAAATTTCTATCATTAAAAAAAACACCTTTAAAGTTTGACCATGAAAAGTGCTATATTCTTCATGTGATGCAAGAGGTCCGTATATTGTTAAATGAAGTATTCTATATACAAGTCAGGAAGACCATCAGACATGGCTACCATAATGCACAATATGAATGAAAGTTATATCTAATCTTTGTTGGTTGTCAATGACTAGTTGTCATCAAAGTCAAACAAGATTTCATGCAAAAATACAATAACTGGCTATAAAGTTTACAGAGATTAAGGTTTTAAAAAAGATATATCCTGGTGTTCAGATATACAGTAAAATTTCAATAACTCACAAGTTGCACGGGCACCTGTTAAAAGCTCGAGTAAACCAAATTCCGGGCATTTACAAGGGAAAACATCTCCTACCATGGGTCTTATTAATAAGGTGTGTAGTGCTTGTACTAAGTCCCTGTGGTTTACAGCAGATCATTACAATACATTGTGCATCGATGTCTCCACCTTTTACGGCCAGTAATATCGCCATTATTCCTATATATGCACCAGGCCCCGTTCTCATAAAACTTTTTTGTGCTCAGCTGAGTTTCATGCTCAAACTGTGGATGAATAGAATATTATAACATTTCAAAAATTCTTCATAAAAGTATGTCCAACAAATTTTCCATGGATAGCTAAAATGACTTGAACAATAGCTCTTTTGTTTAAATACTTGTACAGTCCAAGAAGTTACTTTCGTTTTGTGCTTAAACTCAGTCGAGCATGAAAAAAGTTTGATACGTTTGGGGCCAGATTTTTTCAATGACATACCAATACCATACTATGATGTACTAATGACTTTAGTAGGACAACTAAAATGTGAGAATAAGTAGACAATTGATCAGCATTAAACAAACACTCTATGAAAATTAACCATAGTTTTTCAAGTGATTTGTCAAAAATTATAGATACGCTATCGAAGGTGTGAACAGTTTAATTCAATCAGAGACCCAGTTGCCACAGGTAAATTATTAAGAAAAGTACCCATTGGACCACAAGTGTTTCTCAAGTTACAGATGCTCCGGTAATCCGTGGTGATCTGTAGTTAAACGTAAAAGAAATATGGCCGGACCAACAAGAGATTTCGAGTTATCCCGGGTCCTCGAGTTATTCAAGCTCAAGTTAACAAAATTCTACTGTAGTTTATGCTTCAAATTACCAGATTTTTATTGGAAAACACCCAAGACAAAATTCCAAGAATTAAAACCATCAGTGGTTAGAAACAGCAACTGCGTGTCAGAAGGCACTGGAGACTTGTACCAGTAAATATTATAGAACATTTCAGCCATTCTGATGAACATCAACCTGATAATGACAGAAACTGTTGCACAATTATAATGTTACTCTGGTATATTGTACATTACAAGTAACAGCTAGACGCATGCGCTTCTATTAAATATGAAGGGTAAAAGTCTCCACAAAGTGGGCATTCAACTTGTATTACTCCTAATCCACCATCTACATTGACGGCACTACTATCTCTGTTCCTCCCAATATCATCATCATCATCATCATCATCACTATCATCAGAGAGTTCAATTGCACTAAATCTATTCCTGGTAATACCAGCACTCTGTCTTCTACGAACACCACGTTGTGCCTGTCTGCCTTTCATCCCCCCAGCAGACAAACATCCTAGTGAATTTCTAGCACAGCTACTACTGTTCTGTGCATGATTCTGCAACAGAGACTGACTCTGACTATCCTGGGTGGCCTCAGTGTCTCCCTGTCTCTCATATTTCTCAATCATCCCTTGCTGAGAATCTGTAACTGGGCTTGGAAGACTAGATGATGATCTGCTAGAGTTCAGTGAAGTATTACTGACCTCTACAGGGGAGGAAACTCCACCAGTACAACTAGAGGAAGTTATAGAAGAGTTTTGACTAGGGCTGGAGTTTTGCTGCTCCTGCAGACGTCTTTCTGCTGCCAGTAACCATGGAGGTGACCTAATTGGCTCACAAGCTGACCTCTGACCTTCATGACTAGTAACACAACCTTTATTTGTTTCTAACCTTTGATCTGAACTTCTATTCACTGAGCCTGAGTCTCGCTGTCCAATGGTAGTGTTTGTTTTCTTGGCAGATAACCAAGGTGAATCAAACGTGGATGACATATCAGTTTTGTTGAGATCCTTCATGCAAAGTATACATTTCTGTGGATGTCCAGGCAGAAGAGTACCAACAAAGAATTCTGAAAGAGATACGGCTATGAAAAGTATAGTCTTTCCAAAGTTGATACCTTTTGCTTTTTTTACAGTTGTAAGAGTTTAACACCTGTTAAAACTGTATTTTAGTCATTTTTACAGGTGGGCAGTTTCACCTTAATATTGTTCCTGGGAAGAACCAGTACCAGAAGACTATCCGTCGTAAAAAACTGCCAACTTTCTCACATCGTACCAGGACTTGAACCCATGACCCTTAAAGAGACATTATGCGCATTTTTTTCAAGTCACAATCCAGCTGAAAATGGTGTGTGTACAAAAGCGTAGAGGAACTAATAGCTTTTAACCCAATACACCAAACTCTTCCCGCTACCAGTATGAAAAAATAACTTTCCAAATATTGATTTTCTTATTTGACTGGGAGAGTCAATTTAAGAAAAGAACAACTGCATGCAGGAGTTACTTCCCTTCCACTGCTGAAAGCTACCAGCAATTAACTATCATGTTATCAGTCCGATGTTTTTTTTATATCTAAAGCACCAATTTCAAATACTAATGCGGCATAATAATTATTTTAACACATTTAAATGCACAGCAACCAAAAATTGCATTTATAAAATTGTCACCAAAAATACACTATGTGCAGTAAGATGCGCATAATGTTACTTTAATGAAAGGTTACAGACTTACAGTGATTTCACGTCAATGACTCTATCCACTTTACCCTAATGGCGGGTTAGTTTATTTTTAAACATTCTCTATCTTACAGAATAGCAATTTTAAATCTGCATACAAAGATTGTGCAATACCAAGATTCTGAAGTTAATAAGATTTTTTCTTCACAATTTACAAACTGTGTGAAGTATCCTGCCAGGATGCAGAAAAAGTGGCCACTTACAATAGGTGACTGCTTCATACAGGTGTAAATACTATAAAAGTGACCAATTGTGATACATCAATATTGGCTGTTCAAGACAGGTGGCTATTTAATTGAGAGGACCACAAAGAGTTAAACCATTCAACTTTCTGGAATAATCACCATCATAATCACTATTTCAGAATTTTGTAAGGAACAAAACTTACGATCACAGCCATCGCATTTGATGAAACTTTTTGTTGGACTTTCCATACTGTTAGTGCTTGGTCTGGAATAAAGATGTGATAATGGTGGGTACTGTTGCAGTAACATGACACTGAACCTTGGTCTGAGTTTTATATATAATTCAGCCTAAAAATAACTTCTGTAAACATTTAAAATTACCATTTAAACTGTAACTTCTGTATGCATCTGTATGATGTTAGAGGTGACGACCATTTCACAATTGTTTTAATCGTTAAGTTCCAATAACTAATCTGAGCTACATTAAAGCTGAAGAAGGTTGCTGGATTGACACTCACACTAGTTTCCCTTAGGATTTAAGGTAGCAACTGACAAAAGCTAGAATTTCATTCACCAAAATCTTGACATCAATTATCTTTTTTATTTTAATTATAAAGTATGTAAACCTATACATTTTTGGAAAGGTCTTTTCAACCTCTGCACTGATCAAAGAAAACAAATGATGTTGTTCCTGATTACAAAAAAGAAGCTTGTCATGGATTTTTAAAAACATTATTTGTTGCACTTTTATTACTTTTTTTGTATGGTTAGTGGAGTATAACCGTCTATCACAGTACATGTAAGAGCACAAAATTAATTTGAAAATGGATATCAGAAATCTGTGATATGGTTCCCTCAAGCAGGAATAATGTATAAAATGTAAACCCATAGCTACAAGCCTTGTTCAAAATAAATGATAGGTTTGCCATTTTATCATATTTAATCATTTCTTATTTCTTTTTGTAGCCATGAGCACTATCATTTGTAAAGATGTTTTCAAAAATGTAGTTTTACATACTTTCTGCATACAATAAAAAAGATGAAAACATATGAAGATTGTGGTGAATGACAAACTAGCTTTTTACATAAAGGTTATTATTTATATATTATAAAAAAAAAAAAATTTAAAAAAATTTTTTTTTTTTAAAATTTTTAAATTAAAAATTTTTTTTTTTTTTAAAAAAAAAAAAAAATTTTTTTTTTTTTTTATATTTTTTTTAAAAAACCCTTCCCCTTTTTTTATAAATATTATAAATCCCCCCCCCCCCCCCCCCCCCAAAAAAAAAAAAAAAATTCCCCCCTTTTTTTCCCCCCCCCCCCCCCCCCCCCCCCCCCCCCCCCCCCCCCCCCCCCCCCCCCCTCCTTTTTTTTTTTTTTTTTCCTCCTTTTTTTTTTTTTTTTTTTTTTTTTTTTTTTTTTTTTTTTTTCTCTCCTTTTTTTTTTTTTTTTTCTTTTTTTTTTTTTTTTTTTTTTTTTTTTTTTTTTTTTTTTTTTTTTTTTTTTTTATTTTTATTTTTTTTTTTTTTTTTTTTTTTTTTTTTTTTCTTTTTTTTTTTTTTTTTTTTTTTTTTTTTTTTTTTTTTTTTTTTTTTTTTTTTTTTTTCTTTTTTTTTTTTTTTTTTAAATTTTTTTTTTTTTTTTTTTTTTTTTTTTTTTTTTTTTTTTTTTTTTTTTATTCCTACATACAAGCAGTTGACCTTACAAGCATTCCTGGGAAGAACCAGTACTAGGCTCTCCATCTACCACAAGAAACTGTAAACTTTCTTACACCAAAAGTAAGGCTGGCAGTGGTGCTCAAACCTAGGACCCTTAATCAGTAAGAACATTCATGATGAAAACAAGTCAGTGACCTTTACCACAAAAGCATAGACGCTAGTAAGCTTTACCTATTAAAATATTAATAACAAGAGCTGTCCCTCGCAGGTTACGAATGCCCCCGAAAGAGGTGCCTCACAGTCTGTGTCCTCTTGATGTGCTCAATAAATTTGCTATGTAATTTTAAAATCTTTCCATGCATGACAGAGTAACCATGCATACAGTATTCCACACTAAGTGTGACCTTGACCTTTGAGGTAGGGTATGAAATCCTTCAATGCATGACAAAGTTACAGTCCGAACACGAATGTGTGCATATCTGCATATATAGAGGAATCCATTACCTTCAAACTCTAAGTATGACCTTGACTTTTGAGGTAAGGACGAGGGTCTTGCAGCAACACGTCGTCTTGATGTGCTTGACATTTGTGCCAAGTTATTTCAAAAGCCCTCTATGCATGACAAAGTTACAGTCTGGACACAAATGTGTGCATATATAGAGGATTCCATAACCTTCAAACTCCAAGAGTGACCTTGACCTTTGAGGTAGGACGTGGGTCCTTCATGCGACATGTCGTCTTGATGTGCTAGACATTTGTGCCAAGTTATTTTAAAATCCTCAATGCATGACAGAGTTACAGTCCGGACACTAATTTGTAAGTGGGGACCCACAGACGGACGGACAGACAGACGGACGGTGCGATTTTAATATGCCACCCTTCGGGGGCATAAAAATATACCGGTTCAACCGTATAACCAATGACATACCCATTCCTCGCTGGTACTGGAGTTGTTGAAGCCATGTTAACTGACGACACTTGGCCACTACAACTCGACACACTTTCTCCACTTGACTTCCTCTTGGTTCTGAGCGCAGCACAGCGCTGTTCATGCGCATTCAATACAGCATCTCCAAAATAATCTGTAAATTGACATTTCATATTGAAGGTTAAAATTCCTCTGATGAATCACTAGCAGATAAATTACAGAACAGTAGGCCCAATATCACTCTACTGGACTGTTCTGAGTAAGGTTTGTGAAAATCTATTGGAAAATGTGGCCGGTTATGGAGATGTTAGAATAATTGGCTGTAGCACACATGGTTTTCCCACAGTGTGGCTCTGTTTCAAATACAGATCATCTACAGGTTGCCAGTGACCGGGAAAGGATTTTTTCTATGTGACAAATGTCACGAATGTGTGAAAAGTTATGTGACATTCAAGAAAATGTATGTGACACTAAGAGTACGACAATTTACAAGCCACACATTAATAAATGTACAAGACACATGGTTTAAAATATGGCCCTGGCTGTATGAAACTGAGGGTGCATTGTCTTCTTCCAAGTTAATGGCCACCTTCAACTGGTTGACGATTTATTGCCAGGGTGCGCAAGAACAGGTAAAATAGAAATAAAATTGAGAATATTAACAGAGTAGGATAAAAACAAGAGGAAGTTAGATAAAGTGTTTGGAACTGTTGAGCTCTGAAAGAGTCAACTGACCCAGCTGACATGATATCTGTAGGCAGCTTATTCCAATCTCTAATGGTGTGAGGGAAGAAGGATTGCTGTCGGAATTGGGTTCTGCAGAATGAATTGTAGAACTTACTAGAAGAATTTTATTCCGTTTTCATTGTCTGAATTCAAGATGTTCTGTTGAAGACGACTTTTGGTGTTGATGGCAATTTTATTGTTCTATAAAACATGTGTGAAAACTTTGCACCCATTTACAAAAACATTGTGCTTTCCAGAGTCCACAAACATTTTACAGAGAAGGCACCCTAGGGCCATATTTTAAACCAAGTGTCATGCACCTTACATGGCTTGTAAATTGTCTTACTCTTAGTTTCCCTCTTAGTCTTAGTTGGATTCGTAAGTGGACGAAGATTGGAGCAACTGCATTCACCTCGCTGATATTTTCCAGCTGAGCTTCGTTACACTTGTTTTGTCTACAGATATGTTAATTGTAGCGTTTGTGTTGTACCCAGATCGTTAGTGTCAACGTTTTTTATGAAAAAATTTAGCGAGATTTGGCCAGCAATAGGGGTTAGTTTTCGTTTCGGAATCATTTTCTCGATAAAACGCTTTATTTCATCAAAGAAGCGCTTAATTGATATCGATCATATAAACGCTTGTATTTATTGCAAAGTATACAGTAAAGCGCCTGATCGATACACGTTTCGTACTCAAAATATTTCGATTTTTTTTGTATGTGACACAGGGCGCATTTGATGGAATTTTTATGTGACATTTTTTCATTTTATGTGCAAATGGCGCATGGCGCATGGGTTTCCCAGTCACTGGGTTGCAGGCAACCTTTGAAACAAGCTTTGTGAAAATCCATCAGAAAATAAAAAGTGTTTTCAAGGTCTTACAATACATGCCTGTAGCATGGTTGTTTTTCACTCAGCTTGGCTCAATTTCTATACAGATCATCAACAGGTTGCAGGCAACCTTCTGAGCAAGTTTCAAGGAAGTCAAATGAAAAATGTGACCTGTTGAAAGTTATCAGGGAAGTCAACAGACAGACGGACAAACTATCATCACATAAACTCTGCTGGATCCGTCCAGTAGAGCTAAAATCAATCACTTTTACTATAATATTGTCTTAAAATCAAGTTTATAAAGTAGTTTTAGTTCAAAAGCCTGTAAAATATTGGTGATTTATTTTACCGCAATGTTTTAAACTCCTTTTTTACTGTTTTTCTTTCAAATTTTCCCTAATGATTCAAAGCTTGCTGTTTTGAGGGCCCAGGCTCAATACTTCTTAAGAGCCACTATAATGGTAGAATACCTCTACATCCAGAACATCGGGTAAATCCTCTAGGTGCTGGCATTTCCTCTTGGACCACAGTTACCTCCTTTTCTTTCTGTACTGGGGTGCTATGATAACATACAGATAAATAAAATCATTTACTCATACCTATGTCTTAAGCATGTCTTTTCTTGTACAATTAACAGTAATGGTAAACTTTGCAGATATTCTTTGTTTCAACGTGAAAAAAATCATTTTATATAAATGCACTTTCAATTAATTAAAACTAGAGCTATCACTAAATGTGATTAATACCCCCAAAAGACTGCTTTATAAACTGAGGAAGTTCGTAGCAGTGTTCCCACTCTCGTAAATTATTACGTAAATCACGCAAAAAAAAATTAATATCGCGCAAATAATTTTCACCACGTGCGAGATCGACGTAGGTAAAATGCCGAGGACGAATAGGTTCAGCTGGAATCCCTCAGCATGTTCTAAAAATAGATCATGGAAATTCTACTTTCTCGGCCAATCGGTCGGCATAACTGCTGGTGATTTACCGTTGACGTCATGAAATGTAGACGGGTTTCATATTTGAATGCTCTGGGAATTAATATTAGCACTTTAAAAGTGTGACCAATCTATTGATCAGGGCTTCGTCTGCAAAAAGGATGCACACAAACCATTGTGTTTTGTTTCACAGCGAATAAAATAAATGATGCCCAACAACAAAGTGAAGAGTTACCATCCACAAGTACTGAAACAACTACGAGTAGTGTTAAAAGTCGGAAAAAGTACCCGAAACGGTTTCATAACAAGTGGTTGCCGCGGGTTGTAAAAATTTTAAACGGTCGCCGCTTGACTATCATATAATTTTCATACCCCCCAAAATCGAGATTTACCCCTTATTTTTGTGTCCAGGGGGTAAGTATACCCTTGAAAAAAATACTGAGTGGGAACACTGTCGTAGTAACAGAATACCTTGCAAACAAACTAAAAAGAGATATTGTTCTTGGCAATAACTCTGTAATTTGTCAAGACAGAGTTATGGTTCTTGTACACTGCACTTTCTCTCATTGTGCTTGACTACTGTATGAAGTTGTATTGAATTCCAACCAGTAGTTTTCAAATTATGTTCTGGACAAGTTAAAGTAACAAAGGGCAATAACTCTGAAATGAGTCAAGATAGAGTTATTGTTCTTTAACACTACACTTCCTCTCATTGTGCTTGACCATTGTATGAAGTTTTTTTTAATTCCAACCAGTAGTTTTCGAATTATGTTCCGGACAAGGAAAAGTAACAAAGGGCAATAACTCTGTAATTAGTCAAGATGGAGTTATTGTTCTTTTGCACTGCACTTCCTTTCATTGTGCTTGACCACTGTATGAAGTTTTATTGAATTCCAACCAGTAGTTTTCGAATTATGCTCCGGACAAGGAAAAGTAACAAAGGGCAATAACTCTGTAATTAGTCAAGATGGAGTTATAGTTCCTGTATACTGCACTTCCTCCTAATGTACTTGATCATTGTATGAAATTGTATTGAATTCCAACCAGTAGTTTTCAAGTTATGCTCCGGACAAGGAAAAGTAACAAAGGGCAATAACTCTGTAATTACTCAAGATAGAGTTACGGTTCTTGTACACTGCACTTCCTCTGATTGTGCTTGACCATTGTGTGAAATTGTGTTGGATTCCAACCAGTAGTTTTCAAGTTATGCTCCGGACAAGGAAAAGTAACAAAGGGCAATAACTCTGTAATTAGTCAAGATGGAGTTATATTTCTTGTGCACTGCACTTCCTCTCAATATGCTTGACCATTGTATGAAGTTGTATTGAATTCCAACCAGTAGTTTTCAAGTTATGCTCCGGACAAGGAAAAGTAACAAAGGGCAATAACTCTGTAATTAGTCAAGATGGAGTTATAGTTCTTGTGCACTGCACTTCCTCTCAATGTGCTTGACCATTGTATGAAGTTGTATTGAATTCCAACTAGTAGTTTTCAAGTTATGCTCTGGACAAGGAAAATGCAACAGACCACCCGACCGACCAACCAACCACCGGGTGACTCCTATATACCCCCCTAAACTTCGTTTTGGGGGTATAACAATGCATGATAAATCAAGTGCAGTGTGTTGAATGTAGTGTGCTTGTCACTGCTTGGTTTGGATAGACTTTTGACATCAGGGATCCAAGTACCTAAGTCTTCCCCTACAGGTATGAAGCATCTGCATGGACAAGCTCTGTGCAGTGTGACTTAGTAAGGACACAAACCAGACTGAGCACATCACGGCTTCAGATTGGACTGCAAGGGTCAAGGAAACCTGTCCAAAGACATGCAATATTTTGGTTCACAGTCATGTGGACATGCACCGATACCCATGAATAATACCCCAGCTATAAAAGTGTTGGCCTGCAACAGAAACTAGAGGTGAGGCAACCATGACAAAAACAATCTGAAAGGTGTACATGGCCAGTTTGGCATTCTCTAACAAACTAAGGTGCAATGCAATCTTGCAATTTCTATGCAGACATCAATTAACATGTCCTCATACTCAGTTCATTCAAATTACTCCACATGGACTAAGAAATACTACAACTCTTCTATTGAAATGCAACATTGCCAAATTTTTTAAACTAAAGTAGTTTTAAATAGAACATAAAAAAAACTTTTGGTATCAAACTGCATTTATAACATTATTCCCAATTCAAACATTTTTGAATGGGTCTTTTCAAAACAGAGCAGTATCTCCTAACCAAGTTATTCTTAAATGGCTTGAAGCAAATATGAACTACCTTGTTGCACCTCTTCCTCCCCTTTTACCTCTCCCTCTTCCACGGCCTCGAGCTTTTGGTGTACATACATCTGATGAAAGGTCATCACTCAAACAGTTGCTGACTGGAGTTCTGGGCTGTTTACCTCTGCCCCTACCTGAAATACCTTTCATCTTTAAATTTCTACAAAATATTGTGCATTTTTAGAAAGCCAAGTACCAGCTTTGTTCTCCCTGTTACAAGATACAATTCCTTACCCCATTTTTTCAGGCCTAAAGATTTCCCTAGAGAAAGCTAGTTCAGTAGAAACACCAACTGAATTCAAGTTGCAGAATGTATTATATAGAAATCTTTTGAAAATGTCGGAAAGTTTCCTAGTGTCACTGTCTTCTTCTACACTACTTAGATAACAAAACTCTGCCTTCTTCGTCCTAGTGCCACACCTATTTAGTTAAGCATTCTTTTAAAAAGCTGAGAAAGCTATTTGCTGTCGCAGAAAGATTTAAATTCTTGTCCATCTTACCCCTTCCTCTCCCTCGGCCTTTATTTCCTCCTCTACCACGACCACGCCCTCTCCTGCCTGTAACCTCTGCCTCAGAATACAGCACATCATCATCACTGGAGCTTTCTGATCCCAAATGAATGGCTTTTCCAGGAAAAGCCGTATCAGGAGAAAATGAACACTTATCTGGGACTGGGTAACAAATTCCCTTTCCTTCATTTAAAATTCTTGGATTGTAAGTAGTTGTCCCTGCTGGTGAAGCTGTGTCAATCAACTGTGAGTCAAAGTCTGATTCCCTGCCTCTTAAACCTTTGTAATGGAAAGGGGTACCAGGAGATGCAACACAGTCAGCCATTGGTCCAGCTTGCCTTGCTTTCTTCAGCTGACCAATGAGATCTTTCTTTTCACCTGATGACTGATCATCATTTGATTTCAACTTCTGTATTACTGTAAGTGGGCTACTGCTTTCTTTAGCAACTTTTTTTCTTGGAGGTGTCATTACGTCATTATCTAACTTTCTTTTAACACTTGGCTTCTTATTTTTACCGTCTAAAGATTCTTTGTTCCTCATAGAGCTCCCCCTACCTCTTGATTGTCCATTATTCTCAGTTTTATGAGTGTTTGTATTACTGTTTGGTAAAGCATTGCTCTGAGTTTTAGAGTTCAAATTTTCTTTCTCAACATTTTGATTTGTTTTGTCTTTGAATGCTGATGTCAAATGTTTTGTAGCTTTCTGGATAAAAATCTTCTTTTCATCTTTTGTTAATTTACGCCTTTTCTTTCTTTCAAACTTGTGCCTAACATCTGAAAACAACGAATGAAGTATTGGATACAATTTTTAACCATAAAATATTTTTGTACATGTAAGTTTTATCACAATTAATGTAGCATGAAAATAAATCCTAGCCCTTTAGTAGCTTTTATTTTTTTGGCCACAAATAGATATTTTTTCTCTCTTATGATGAAAGATTGTTTATATTAAGTCATATAAAGACTGAAAGTAAATCATACCCGCCATGGTTATACTGTCTAACTCACTCGGGTCAATCACCAACTCCTTCAAGAAATCGTCAACATCCTCAGCAAACTACAAGATAACGAAAAGAACAAGATAAAATGTTCATGATATGTTAATGTACATTAAATGAACTGAAAGCTGTTAATGAACATACAACATGTAAGTTAAGTTTGGTATAGCTAGCACTGTGATATATGTCAATAATCTTAACCTACAAAGTAGTTGAAAGCAGTTCTTGTGTATCAACTACAGTGTATAAACATGGTGTTTTGCCTTCGCTACTAGCATAGATCAGCTCACATACATGTACATTCAGTTCTCTGCTTACAAACTTTCATTATATCAAGTCCTGTTAACAGAAAATGGTACTGCCGAAAATGAAACACTACTCAAGCCATTTTGAATATTTACTTAGTAGGGTCAAGTATAGATATGTTTTAGCCGCAACCATGAAAACAAATGACACCATGGAGATCCTTGATTTTTAATCACTTTTCAGAATACCTTTTGAAAGTATTTATATTGACCCTTACCTGAGGAGCATAATTTTGTTCAACTCGGCTTGAGTACATTCCAATCTTCTCAACATTTGGCACAGAACTGTTGGCTGTATATGACTTAGGTTTGTTTCCTGATGCCGCCAACACGAGCTTCGCTGTTCGTGATAATGACTCATCGTGTTCGATACCATTATCAGAACTTGCTGCTATCTTCAGTAATCTTGATTTTAACTGATCATTCCGTTTGTTGACACTGTAAAATATATCCATTTATAAACTTTAAATACATAAAGGACTTGAACGGAATATATCAGCCTTCTGTTAGAAAACAAGTGCTCTGGGTTGTTCAGAGAAAAATTTTGCAATGATGTAAAATGACAGTACATTTCATTAATTTTGTGAATAAAAAATAAATATGGTGCAAACGAAGAAACCAGCATTAATATTCAGTTACCATATCTGTATTATAAATGGCCAAGAGGGCATTGTGTAATCTGATTTCTAAATTAAATTTTAAATGTCTAAGCTCTTGGATTTGCGGTTTCACACAAGATTTTTCAAGATTCATTTATAATTTAAACTAGATGGTTACGTATATGTAGTTACGTAACGTTAAGTTACGTTATAGTAGACACTTATAAATGAAATAAATCAATAATCTTAAATCTGAAAAGCTCACCCATTATCTAGCCTCTCCATGAAGTGTTTCTGAATATCCTTAACAGATGTAGAAACAAGGCTGTTCCCTTTTCTCTCACAAGGTGGGGAACTTACAGGGGCCAGTGATGTCTTCACTCGTAAAAACGAGAGGCCAAACTGTACCATTTTTTTGTACGGTTGCCGGCAGATCACTTTAATTCTATCCCATTGTTTCTTGGCAACATCTGGGCAAAACATATCTGGAATGTAGATTAAAAGCCTTTAAATAGTTGAAAAACTATAAGATTGCCATTAATCAATTTTGCTCATCTAAATCATTTGAGAATATCTGGAACACATGATCATAGCATGCATGATTAACATAGATCTATGTGCCAAACTGTAACAAAATATGCCCATCAGGGGACAATTCTAAATTTATTCAATTTGGGCAATTAAACAGCAAGAAATAACTTCAGAGTGACTTGGGCAAATTGGCTGGTTATCATCCCAAGCTGAGATATTATACTAATAAACATTCATAACAAGTTTTGAAAAGAGTCTAGCCACATAGCTTCCCTTCACAACTTAATGCTTGCTTGAAAAAAATGCAAACTACTACTGTAATAGTGATTTTAATGGAGCTTTGTGACGTTACACATCTTGTGTACACAAAATATTCACCATTCATCATTGCATTAAAAGGTAGATCATGGATGCAAGAAAAGATTTAATCCGAACATCATCCGATGAATTAACAAAATATTTGACTCTTCAGACTTACTTAGCTATGTCACTGTCACATTAGCCTTTAATGAACTGTGCAATATACAATCGATAAGCCATTAACGTTCACAGTTTTCCTAAAGATTATTGAAAGATAGTGTAAAATCACTCCAACCTGTTGAAAACATCTGAGTTTTGTTTGGATTCTTGTTTGTGAGGCAATCAGCAGGGGTCATCAAGTTCACTGTGTACGCAAGGGTCTCAAACTCCCTGCCTGCTGGCCAGTCTGAACGTCCAACTTTGATTTCAAGAGTGGCACACCAGACGGAGCCTGAGTGGACAGACATAGACATTATAAGAAACTATATTTGAGTAGCCAACAGCATAAACACACAATTTAATATGTCAAAATTTAAATTTTACTATGATATCTTCTGTATTACTGGCCTTTAATCGTCATTACGGAAAAGGCACAGCAGAAAGAAAAGACTTTAATTTCAAAAGATGTAGTGGCAAAATTTCAAATTAGGCCTGATAAAAGCAAATATTACAATATTAAACAACAGTTCTTAAAGACAGACCCACAGTCTGTGACTGACAGTAACTCACTGTTTTACATTTACCTATGTCAACATATGATATGACACATGATTGTTCCAGCTGGAACACTGCCTCTGTCTGCCCTGACTTCTCATGTGGATGGCTTAACCACTTCTTAAATCCATCACCTTTCACCAAGTTGGACACTGGATGTTTGTCATCCTGTACAAAAGACAAAAACAACATCTAGTGTTACTTGTACATAACTACATAACTGTATATTACTTTGTATGGATGGGACTAGTTAAAAAATATGCCCGTTAGTGGTGGAAATTTAAAGTACGTATCAAGACAACAAATGGCCATCTACACAAAGTTTGAATACAAATGATCGAACTGGTTAGGTAAGTCACTCCTTGGCCAATGTCTGCTACAGACAGTTACCAAAAATTCTGATGAACACCCCACTGTTCAAGTACCGGCTCCCGGCTCTTGTTGTAACCCCTGGTATTGGTAATAAGCACTGTTTTTATAAATGATTACAGCCGCAAAAAACTGTTTATATGAAAAAATTAGTGTCACTTAAAACGGTAAGTTATTTAAAAGATATGTTGTAATGTGAAAATATGAGTATCAAGAGCATTTCAGAACAGCTTGAATTTTGAAAATCCGTTAGATAGTAAAAAAGTTATAGAAAGGGGCCAAGATGGCCCTATATCATGTATATTGCTCACCTGGCTACCATTGGCTATAGTACAAGGTCATCAACTGTTACAGTAGAGAGTCAATTTTGACCTACAGTACACGCTAGTGTTTCCGCTAGACCGTTTTTGGATGGCGCAGCGCCGTCCTGCCCTTTTGATGGCCGGCCATGCGCCATCCTGCCTCGATCAAAGGCCCTTACCGCCACCGCGCCTGTTTTACTAAAAATGAAACTGCCTGCACGCCCTCAATACACGCACGTGTCCGCCGAATTAAATCGATAATCCTAAACAGTCGGCAGACGTGTGCTCCGCCTCTCGACAATCCTTAAAATAAAAGTGTCAACACGTCGTCTAATACACACCGCCGAATTAAATCGATAATCCGAAACGGAGTCGGCAGATGTGTGCTCCGCCTCTCGATAATAATAGTCACGTTAGATCCGCCTACATGAACTTCTATATTGAATATTACGTGTCAATCACAGCGTCCCGCGTCCAGTGAAAACGATGCTGATCAATATGTTTGATTCGCTAGAGGCAAATTAAAATTAATCTGTTGGTCATGGTACAAAAAAGTATAGTTAGAGTGTGAAAACTTCATTTAATGACGACACTTATGAATTGTTTAGTTTACAACACGTGTTTTTCTGTTTTCCCGCTAAATTGAAAATTATCAGTATATTTTTCTTTTCATTTTTTTAATCATTATTCTATAATTGCCTGTACATAATTATATGACCGACTCGTTATTTGTTTTTTTTTTCTTCTATAATCTTACCTTCCGTAAATGCATATAATTTAGAAGAGAAGGAAAGCATTGGTGGGTCGTTTATTGTTCAGGATATGCTTGGTTATAAGTAACACTGTTTTCTCAAGAGGTTTCCATGTTATGATTTTGAATAATTTTATTTTAAATTAAATGTTCATCGTACCGTCGTCTGATGACAATTGTTATCATCGAAACAGTGACAAAGTCGGTAAAAAGTCAAAATAAATGGCCGAAAATCGGCGATAACGGGATCGCGAAAATATGTGATAAACAGAGACAAATACACAAAACCGTTTAAAATTGGTCTAACATAACAAATTCGAAAAGGTGGGAGACATAGGTGTATCATAATCTACATGTATACATGCAGTATTATTAAAAAATACTTCTAGAAAAAAAACTCAAAGGAGGTGAGGGGAAGAGGCCAATCTGATTTACATTTTGTTTTGAGGCCCTCTCCTCAGGATCTAGAAATTCCTAAGCCCAATGGCAATAAATTAAGCCAGATTATGTCATATAAACAAGGCTTTAATTACATGCAGTTACAAGTGTAAAGAAAGAACAATATATATATACATGACAAAGTGATCACGCCCTTATGTACATGAGAAAACAAAAGTGCCCTTTTTAAACACAGCCGCGCTTCAGATGTGCCCTTTTCAGACAAAAACGCCATGCCCCTTTCTGATCCTGCAGGAAACACTACACGCAAGGTGCTTTTTCCAATTGTCACCCATCACCGCGATCTCCAATCATCGTGACCACGCAAATTTGGTCACCCAAATGCCCCCCTGAGTCACCCGTCACCGCGAATTAGCGTGTCCGGTCGCGGTGACCATCGTCACCGCGAATCGCGGTGACTGGTCACGGTGTTTCGCGGTGTCCACATTCGGGTCGAGACTTGAATATTTGTTATGTTTTTTTACTGATTAACTTTAAATTGTCAATAAAAAATAGAAAAATAATTGTAATTTGATGTTTTTTGAAACTTTCCGGCGCCCAAATCGTTTTAATTACGATGCCGCTATCAACAAACTAACATACTTTAGGATCAAGTAAAACAACCCCGGCAACACAATAAATCTAAAAAACAAACTTACTTTAACTATTCCAAACTTATGATCTAATAATCCAAAATATCAATCTATTGTCAATGTCTCAAACTTTTTCTTTTTAATACCACGTGCTCACTAAGATCAAAGAAACCGGCCATCGCGGCGGCATTCTTTGATCTCATAACACCTGCTGCTTTACGTTTGATATAGAAAACACTTTGCAGTAAAAATAACTTTATTTGGCAAAATGAAAAAAAAATAACTGGGAAAGCATATGGACGTTGGCAGAAACTGAAAAATTAGAGGCAATCGTAAATGACAAAACAAAAGTACGCTGCGAACAGGAACGTAGAATATACAGATTCTACGTTCAAGCTGCGAACAAGCAACTCGTTTTGATATTCAAGATTTCGTCATTATTAATGTGCATTTCCGTAATATTCCGGTTGTTTGTGTTATCCGTACAAAATAATAAAATTAAATATAAAAGAAAGCATAATACGCAACAAAGAGAGGTCTCACAACTGAACCTTGCGGTACACCAAATATAGCAGACGGCAATTGTGTTTTGGTGCACAACATTCGGAACTTTTTGATATAAATCTAGATCATTTTTTTGCATTTGAGAAATTCGAACATTGGACAATATAATTATTACAATAATTTAAATATTTACGCACTTTCGATGCATTGTCTGTCGACTTTCGTAAGACAGAGATACTCAATATCTCCGCAGACAAATATGCGTATTCACTCAACATTGACAGTTATCTTTCAGAAGTAATTGTGTCAAATAGCTTGGGTTTGCAAACAATTTTTTGAGTTAAATATGTCATCCTTTATTACAGGCGATATTTTTCACACCCACCGTGATTGACAAAAGGCAAGTTGGGATTAAAAAGATTGACCAATTACGTGAATTATTATTTTAAATCTACATAAACGTGATAAATATAAGTTCAGGAAGGAAAGAAAACGTTTTGAAACAATTATACATGTATCTAAAAATGATGATTTTTTTATGCAGTAATACTCGAGCGGCAATTCGGAACAGAAATACCGCGGCGACGATGTGCTAATAATAGAGACCGTAGATGAAAAATAAAAAGTATTTACAGAAATTGATGTATTCTACATTTTGTATACCAATAAATATAATAAAATAATTGTAAAATACTTTATTTCAGTCGAGTTGGTCACCGCGATTCACCGCGACCGGCCACCGTGAATCACCGCGACCGAATATCTCAGCGCATCGTAAATGGTCGCGGTGGCCGTTTGGGTGACCAAAACTTTTTTAGGGTGACCTCGTCACCGTGACTGGTCACCTAGAATGAATTTCTGTCGCGGTGACTGGGTGACATTTGGAAAAAACACCTTGCGTGTACTGTAGGGGTCATGATTTGAACATTCTTGCATGCCAAATATCAAACACAAAGCTCTAGGCCTTGTGGTTTCAGAGATAAAGATTTTTAAAGTTTTTCCTGTATACAGCAAGTGACCCCTGGCAGGGTTAATTTTGACCTGGGGGTCATGATTTGAACAATCTTGGTAGACGTTCACTAGGCAATGCCACATGCGAAATATCTAAGCTCTAGGCCTTCCTGTTCTTAAGAAGATTTTTAAAGTGTTTCCTTTCCATTGGCATGGCAACCAGAGTTCTGCATGGAATGAAATTATTTGAACAACTGTGAGAGGGCTTCACGCAAGGAACATCCCTGCCAAGTTTCATCAACATTGGCCTAGCGGTTATTTTGATTTTTTTACCAACTGAAAAAACAGAAAGTAATGTTTTAATCAGGTCTGTATAGATCAGATAAATATTCTGTGAAAAACTTAACTTGCGCTTTTGAAGTTTTTCTTTGAAAAAAAGTTATTTAAAAAATTGTACTTTTCTATTGTTTACATTTTAGCCCGATCGCACTATTTTAGCTCATTCGGGGTATTTACCCAGATTGAGAGATATGCTCAGCCTGTTTGTGCCCACTAGCTATCTTATCAATACTGGAGAGTGACGTCATGGCGATCTCTCCTATAGAGCAAAACCATTATTTAATGTTTTTGAATTCTAATATTCTAGGTAGCTATATTTTAGAGAATTTTGGTCGCAATGAGTTTTCAAGTTGACTTTGTGAAGTTTGTGTAAAAAGTGCATTTTTTATGAAAAAAGAATCTTAAGCAGTTTGGGAAATGACGTAGAATTCATAAAACTTTAAACCAGGCTAGCTCTTAACATAGTAAATGTGGTTCCTCATAAAATCTTTAACATTTTGAATGTTTATTAAATATTATTATTACTATAATGTTTGACTAAGTACGAAATGACTAAGGTACGAATTGACCTAAGTGTTATTTGTAACATTTTGAGTAGATTTTGTGAAGCGTAATCTTGGGTATTTCAGTAAATGACATTGCGGCACAAAAAGACAATGAGTAACATATTTTATGAAATACCTGTGACGTGAAAGAGACGACATATTTTATTTCAACCGGCGGCATTGCATTTGTATGTTTGCCGAATAATGTAAACAAAACTTTCCCGCGATTTTTTATTTCCGGTTACATCACGTAAATGGCGCAACCGTACCACAACCGACGAAACGAAACGAAGCGAAACGGATAACAAAATAGAACGATGTCCAGATAGCAATAAATATGGGACCCAAATGGGTCCATATCACTTAATTTCTATATGGGCACCACGTGGACTATCCGTACTGTGGGACACTTAGTGTTTTGCAAACATCTACATCTACGGGGATACTCCCAACAATCAATTTCTGATCATAACTGGGAGGTTAAAATATCTACTCCAGCCATTGCCAAACTCTTAAAAATATGATCAATAGATGTTTTGAAGAATCTTCTTTTCCTGAAAATAGCCCAGCCCAGGTAGTTCCAATAGACAGTAAAACAGTATCCTATCTATCTATCTATCTATCTATCTTGTTATACTGCCTCACACCTCTCACGAGTATTATGGGCAGGGTGCACGCCGGGTGTTAATAAAAGATAAAACTACTGCAAGATAGCTCCTACAGTCAAGAGAAACAAGACGGTTAAAACTGTTAAAATAGTAAAAGAGTAAAAGGGTTAAAAACAACTGTTGTATGACTAATAATTGATTTGGGCCACTGCCTGCTTGAATGATTCAAGATCAGGCAGGATCGCAATATGTGCGGGTAATCTATTCCACAGGACTGTGGTATGGGGGAAAAAAGAGTACTTAAAGAAGTCCGAATTTGCATGGGTTTGGCGGAGACTAAGGGGGTGCATATGTCTTGTTAACCTGTTTGGGACTTCTAGGTAACTGGGCAGGGAGATTGCTACAAGATTGTAGTATATTTTATAAAACATAACCAATTTGGAGGCTTGACGCCTGTTCTCAAGGGTGCTCCATCCAAGGGTGTTCTGCAGGTCTGTCACACTGGTATCTCTGGAATAATCATTTTTTACCCATCTGATTGTGCGTCGCTGGACCATCTCCAGCTTGTGAATATTAACCTGGGTGTGTGGTGACCATACAGATGATGCATACTCTAATTGTGGTCTGACTAATGTTTTGTAAGAGAGTGATTTAATATTTTCATGTTTTGTTTTAATGTTACGTTTGAGAAAGCCTAGTGTTCTGTTTGCATTTGTTGTTATTCTTGAGATGTGTGTATTCCAGCTGAGATCTTGGCTGATGTCTACACCAAGGTATTTTGCATCCTTAGCTGGTGAGAGTGTTTGACCATGAAGCTTATATGGGAACTGGATAGGTTTTCTACTACGTGTGATGTGGAGGACCTGACATTTACTGGGGTTAAATTCCATGTCCCACAGTTTTTCCCACGTTTCTAGCTTAGAGAGATCATTTTGTAACCTTTGACAATCAGAGAGGCAAGTAACTGCAAGGTAAACGGCAGTGTCATCAGCAAAAAGCCGCACCTGGGAGGTAACCGTGTCAGGGAGATCATTTATATAGAGTAGGAACAACAGAGGTCCTAGGACAGAGCCCTGGGGGAACCCAGATGTAACAGGGACTTGATCAGACGTGCAACCGTTAACCACTACTGACTGAGATCTACCTATTAAAAAGGACCGGATCCAAGATACAGTTTGACTGGAGACACCATGCTCTTGGAGTTTAAGTAATAATTTAAGATGGTTGACTTTGTCGAAGGCTTTACTAAAATCAAGTAGGACAAGGTCGGTCTGTTTACCTGAGGAAAGGTTTTTGGATATTTCATCAACTAGCTCAATGAGCTGAGTCTCACAGGACCGTCTTTCACGGAACCCATGTTGCAGCTCATAAAGTATGTTGTGTTTTGAGAGATGTGTGGATAGGCTAGATGCAATTATGTGTTCTAGGAGTTTACATAGAATACAAGTTAGCGATATGGGTCTGTAGTTAGCAGGGTCACTAGTATCACCTTTTTTGAATAGTGGAGCGACATTTGCCTTCGTCCAATCGGATGGGAGTTGACCAGTATTAAGGGATCTTTTAAAGATTAGTGACACTATGTCAAGGATCTCATGGCGGAGCTCCTTCAAGACAATGGGCTTAATCATATCTGGGCCAGCAGCCTTATCCACTTTTAGGTTTTGGAGTAATTTCAGGACGCCGTTGGGGTCAATTTCAATGTTGGGCATTGTAGGGTATTTCCTTTTTCCTAGGGAAGTCCTGCAAAGCTGGGACAGAGACAAGGGAGAAACACCTGAAAAAACAGACTGGAATTGTTTATTCAGAATATTTGCTTGACCAAGGTTTTCTGAGGTGATTTTACCATTTGTCTGATCTTTTAACGGTGCAATACCTTGGTTATCTTGTCTGGCATTTTTTATAAGTGAGTAGAGGCGCTTGGTATTGAATTTATTAGTGTTTGAGTTTTCTGAATGTTGAATGTCTAGTATGTTTTCAATATATGTCTCATGTGCTTTCTTAATTTTTTGCTGGATGAGGTGTTTAACAGTTCTGAATTTGCTAATGTGCTGATTTTGACCCTTGTGTAGTTTAACCTTTATCCTTGATAGAAGTTATTACAGGCCTGTCAAAGGTGTTTCAGAGAGCCATCTATGTAATTGAAATGTTATATTTTGCTGATCAGTTCTCTTCTCTTGTGGGATAAATATCTTTAACCTATTTTTTTCTGCAATTGAGTTGATTCCGCTAGAAAACATGATAACTGTGATTTCAAAGTTAGATTGAGTAATGTTTTAAATACTCAACTAATTACTCTTACAGCAAACCAATATCACTAGGATTAGATGTTACACTTGATACATAAAAGAAATTAAATTTTGGCTTATTATACATTTAGAAGAAGCGTTCAGTTGCACTTTTAATTTACAAAGAAATAAATACAGTCAGAAGGATTCTTTATAAATTAAAAATGCATTCAGGCCACACCACGGGAAGGTGCTTAATTACTTGAGCATATTAACATTCTCAATATAACTTTAAAGTCATAGTTATACTGCATTTATTTTAAAATATTTTCATATACTGCAATAAAAGTAAAATGTCATAATTATATAAAACTGTTAATATAAACAATAGGAAGTAAGTTTTAAAACAATTATCTGTAAAAATCAATAAAATTTATGGTCCTACTATTGTACTACATGTCCGGTCTACAGACAAATTGCTGGACCTACTAGCAACCAGACATGATTATAACTGATAAGGGGCAATAAAACGATTAACAAATTTGACCACCTGCGGTTTGGGGGGGGTCACTTATGAAGGAGATTTTAATTGTCTTTAATCTGCATTCTTATTTCACACGGTGGGCTATTTAAAAAGGCGCTTCTTGGGTGGTATATTGAACAGGACTACTAACACTATCAAATGAAAGCGCTTAAGTAATACTATAATATCTCATCGTTACTTTGTTAAATGCAATTTCATATTCAATTACATGTTTGACTTTTATATGTTATACTTTGTTGAATCGATTATGCATAATGTATGTTATCGAATTATTTAAGTTGATAATCCTAGCATTTTAACAACCAGTACAATAACTTTAATTGTTAAGACTCGTTTAAATGCCTTGAAGTTTTAAAATATTTTTGAAAATAGGAAATGTATTAAGTATTTAGGGTATTTATCGAAATTATTTTTATCGTATTTACGGACACATTTCCTCAAATCTTATTCGTTAAAATCTTCAAAGGAAATTATCATATTTTTTATCAGATTTAGAAAATATGCAAAACTTTGCATTTGAAATGTATGAGAGTTTCTGGATTGTTTGGGGTATAAATTTTATTACAGTAAAATGCTTGAAAGAATTTGTGAAATAAATTCATGTGTGACAGGGGAATAGTGTACGAAAAGTTACATTATCGTTAAAAATGCCCATACTGCACAATGGTCAAGTTACATCACTCAAACAAACTGAATATTTCGTGGAAATGTTCAAAACAATTTTCACTATACTATTTCTCTGAAAGCACATAGAAGTCAAAACAACCTTCACACTATAATGTGTTCAGTATCAATTGTTCATTAAAGTACATTTTACACTATATTCAGTTGAAGTAAAACTTTTTATACAGATGTAAATATTTAAGTTACCACTTCGGCAATATTCGTTTTCGTTAATACAATGCATTAATACAATGCTAAATATGCTAACTATGCGAAATATGTCTCACCATTGTGATGATCACTTTGATGATTAGTATTACTCTAAGATATGGGATTACCCCTAGTTTTTGTCTGCATATGCAGTATCGGAAGTTAGACCAAAATTCCCATGAAGAACCCATCCGGTATTATTTTTCATACCTGAGGATCCCCCCTAACTATCATGTTAATTTTTTATACGAATTTCTCAAAAAAGATAAAATAAATAAAGTAATCTCTGAACGCCATTAAACGCAGCACCATCAACATGCAGACATACACTCAGAAGAACAAATCCTTCAAACAGCAGCTTCAACTCTAGCTATAATAAGTTTTATTCAAGTTCAAAAGTAAAGGTGCATATCCCAGTAAAGTATTATGTGAACTACATAGAAATAAGAATTATTCTAAAAGAGTGCCAAGATGACCACAAATCGCTCATCTGAGTGTAACTGGGGGTTATATAGAATCACTTTAGGAAATACGTGTACATCAATTTATTACATGCAAACATAAATGTAAAGAAGCTGTCATATACCAACTTGCAATGTTTGTTACATTTATACACGAGCATTTTTGTGTTTTACATACCATGCCTTTTGTTTCCATTGCGTGTGTTAGAGATTCACCTAGCAGGGATTACTTTTATTTACACTGTCCTGTGACTTTGGAACATGGTGGGGGTAAGAGTGAGGTTGGGTGCGCACCCGGTTTAAGCTCCCCAGTGGTGTTTTTGCCACTGACCGTTCCAAGGCGGTGCCCCACTGTGTTCCTTTAATTGTTCGTTTTGTCCTCGTGTGTTTGCTTTGTATGCTAGTGTGTGTTGGTAGTGTATGTTTGTGTGTGTACATGATTGTGTGTGTGTGTGTGTGTTATGTGTGTGTGCGTGTGTGTGTGTGTGTTGTTGGTGTGCACTTCTGGGTGCTGTGGGGCTCGTTTTGGGGAGGCTGCGTTTTTGGTACGTGGCATTCCCTGTTTGATATTATTTTTGTTTTTTTTTGAGAATCAATATCTCAACAATCACATCAAAGTTGACCACTAATTCCTGGGAAGATAGTTTTAAAGTTTAACAAATGGACATACGGGGAAAGCACGCACAGGCCAAAGATTGCTATGTTAGTAGACTACAATATAATCAAGGTAATTTAAATATTAATGCTGAATGATCATACAATAGTGTTCCTGTGAAATAATTTTACAAAGTTTCCAATGCTTTCTGAAGAAAGTATTTTATCCCCAAATTAGCGAAAAGCGAGGCAGTTTTTGACTCCACGGGCTTGCTTAGTAGGTAGTAGGTAGTGGACCACTAGATAATGCTACATATGGAATATTTATGCTCTGTGCCTTGCAGTTTTAAAAATGAATATTTCAAAAGTTGTCCCTAAACAGCTCTTTGTAACTGACCCCTGGGCATGGCCAATTTTGAAGGGGCAATGCTACATGCCAATTATCAAAGGTTTCAGACTTGCAGTTGTCAAGCCTTTCCATTTTTTAAATCTGGTGGTAATATTATTCTGCAAACAGAAACTCTTTCGACAAAATTAAGAGAGTTTAATTCCAGTGTCCTGGCTGAGTTTAGTAAATTCTACCAAAGCTGTTTCAGGAGTATGTGGATGACGGACAGACAACTGACGACGAACTTCCAACGAGCTAGAAACTCATCAGAATCAAAGCGTGCTAAGGTCTTCTAAAATATTACTCACACAATAAAGTTGGCTTAAATGAAAACAAAATAGAACTTTAATGTCGACATGTATGATCTAAACTTTATCGTAGAATAAGGGTCTGTCTAATAATTTTCTGTCTATATGCTATCCATTTGAAATTTTCTTCCAAGTTAACGATGGAAGAGTAATCATGCTTTCACTTGGCTGTATGACATTCATTGTTATAAATAGTAATCATTTCCTTCATAATATTGGCTAGAAATGAGGATTGATGCCATGCTGCAGAAAAAGACCACAAATTGTCCTCACACTTCTGTGTTGCAGTTGAATTCTTGACATTTATAAACCTTCGTGATCTTGGATTGGAATATAACACATTATAAGATATAATAGGAATTAAGCAGTGAATACCTGTCCTAAACACCTGATTGATCCATTCGGCCACAGCTGTGTGTAGAATATATTGCCAAAGCAATTTTTCGAAAATCCGGTCTTCTGTTTTCATCGTAGTTTAATTTGTGAACTTTGTGCGTTGTAGTCGGGTTAGTACACGGTCTATATAAGATATGATAAGAATTATACATGGAAATGTTGTACAGTGAACTGAATCTGTATAAAACTAGCAAGTGGCTTTCCTTTGGAAGGTTTAGGACAAATAGCTTGCCTGTGTTTTTTGAGTGAAGATAAGGTACAACTATCTTAAAATAATTGCAAACTGAACATTAATGTTTTTGCCTGCTGAACGTGTAGCAATTGTTTAGCTCAATCACTAATATATGTGTCAGTGTAGGTAAGGAAGACTCAGTGTTAATATAAAACGATTTAGAACTCTTACATCTTTAAAATATTGTTTTCCTCCGGCGTCAGATAAACTATTTCAATACTGTGGCCTTCATTTTTAATAAAAGAAGACAAGCTCCAGTTTCACAACACGTTTTGACTTTAAATCATAGTCTTCATCAGGCGAAACATAAAATAGGAAGTTGAAATGATACTTCTGTTGTTTGATACTATGATCTTATGATACAGGAGACTCTCATGTAATTATATTTCTATTAGGAATTTTGAAGTTATTTTTTTTCTTAACATGCATATGTTGTTGGCAGAGGGTGTAAAGTTCTATATGACTGGAAAGCAAGTTGAATGCACACGACACGGAGGAATGTAGGACTTTAGCCTCCAGGACATAGCCCATAATCTTGATTTTGCACAGGCGGACATAAGCTCTGTTGTTATTTTGCAAAGGTTGACATTAGCCCCTTCATTTTCGTATGTTTAAAGTTTTGTTTAGTAATGTAAAGAAAAGCTTCATTGAATATTATTTTCCTAAGATTTATCTTCTTGCTAAGTAAATAGAGATGATTATTTTGCTAAAGCATTCAGAAAGGTAATATGCTGAAGGGGCTAATATAATGCACACCTTTGCAAAGTCACGAAGAGGCTAATGTCCACTTGGGCAAACTTTGGTACACGGGTTAACATATAGGGGTATGGGTTTACTAGTATACGGTGACATGTGATCAAGTGCAACATTTCAACATGATTTCTCCACGAGAAAACATATTCCAATTCGCTAGAGATGCAATATCTGCATGCCAACGTTGATAGCGGGTAAGAACTGTCCGGAAGATCCCCCTGCTAGTGTTTTTGTTCCTCATTAGCTGTCATTTGTTTATAGTAAAAGTTTACGTCGTTTTTGCTTGTCAGAAAGGAAACAATGCCGTAAGATCACGGTATGATATACCGGTATTGCGGAACAGAGAGAAAAATACCTTTCATACGGGTCGAATATTTCAAGGCGTTATCGTAAAGTTTATCACACTCGCGTAATTAGCTGCTATTGTTTACGCTTGACACTGTGACACCTTTTAACAATGGTATTGATATTCATTGGTAACTTCCATGTTACCCTTAAAACGCTATAGAAAGTAGTGGTGACATTTGGTGAAGTTGATGTTATTTGGGGAAAAAGTTGTTTATTTTAAGAATTATTTTAGGGTTTCCTGTGTATATACCTATAAAAGTAAAAGGAGACATGGAATACATTAAAAGAGACTTCGCATTGTTGAGGCAACATCAGTTAGCTAAACAAAAGAGGTAAGCCAGCAGAAATATTGACAGAAAGAAAAACCTTGTATAAATTACAATACCACATGATTTCTGTTTTTGTCTGTAGATTTTGTGACCCGGTATATTTAAATTATTATTATTTGAAACAACTCTTAAACCATATGTATGAATACACGTCAGAATACTGTTGAACTACCTGCACTATTTACTGAATCACAACAAAATATTCTATTTGAGACGTTGAGACTCTTCGAAACTGTATCAACTAAACACAATGTCCATTTTATTTTCTGTCAGGTTACTATGTATAGGTGTTTAGCGATTCAAAAAATTGATAAAATTGGTTTAATATTTGGCATGCCTGTTTAAAATGTGGATACCAACTGTACAAATATTTAACATCTCCTAAAGAAAAGTAATGAACAAGTTTTATTCATAGTTTCTATGTAAAATTTTGTCAATCTATGCACAAGAATTACGTAGATTTCCTTCGGTAAATAAAACAGCCAGTTTTGGGATGCATGGCAAGTTTTACTGTAAATTTCTTTCAGACTTCAATTGGTAATGCTATACAGTTTTGAGGCTTGGGCTAGACAATTCGTTCAGTTATATGGTCATCAGTTACTGAAAAGAAAAGTCAATATGTAACAAAATACTACCCTCCTTTATCATAAAGAAAGGCCTGTCATGTTTATTAAATTTTGATTTGTCATCATTATAGGATTTATCGTCAATTATAACTGTTTTTACACATGCATTTCTCGTGTATGACTAGTAGGTATTTCCTTGATAACAGTAAATGATCAATGGAATGCTTGATTTTGCTCCACCGTTTTTATTCAATAAATACTGGTTAAAATATATATAGAAAAGTTTTGCATAATTGAAGAAAAACTTTGATTTCAATTGTCGGAGCTGGTATATATGAACCTGTGTCAAATTTCAGGAAAACATCATTTAGATATTTTAGATTTATGATGTCTTTTGGAATCGTTGAACACCTAGTTTTATAACTGCAGATATGACTAGCATAACTTTTAGGTTAACACTATATTACACTAAAATTCCCAAACTTTTGATAGTTTAAATACTAAGACATATTAGACATTTAGTTCTTTATGCTAAAATACATGTCGTCGAACTAATGATTTTTTCAGAGCCTTTGTGACGAAAAGCGGCAAACAGAATTTATTGTCCCGAACGCTGATACATCAAGCAGACGAGCGCCTAAAATGGAAGTATCCATTCGTTCTGTTAATGCTTTCATAATGGTGTTGCTGTTCAGTGTAGCAACAGCTTCGCCCACTGACAGAGCCTGCGAAGAGCCCACAACATCAGAGCTTAGCAGTCTGCTTACAAGCAACATACACGAAACCTTTGATCTGGCACGATTCAGCCATATCCCCGCTACACATGATATACTCAATTTTAGACACATTAACAGGTCTTTTCTAACTGGCCAAACGGGATGCAGGAATAGCAGAATGTCCTCTGATATCAGCGAGGCATCAAGCTGCCCTTGGCATTACGAATTGAACTATGACGAAAACAGAAGACCGGAAACAATTGTTGAAGCCAAATGTAACTGTAGACACCATCGGCCTTGTATAGGAGGCATGGAAAATACCCACTGCGAACCTGTAAAATACAACATACGAGTATTAAGGAAATATGGGTGTGAAAACGGAAAGTTTCTATACAAGCAAACCATGGAAAAGATAACTGTCGGTTGCACTTGTGTGGTGCGAAATTAGTCTCAGGAACTTCGGATATTTTGTTGGACTGTATGATGTTTAGTTGGTAATTTAAATTTCTATGATGCGGTTTTTGTACAAATCAGTGTTATTTTTATTTGTATTTTACAACCACGTTTTAATGTGTTCTATATAAATTCAATATTTTTATTTAATCCTATTTTTACATTTTTACAAATATATTTTTTTGTAGTATTTTACTTATTTTTGAGGGTTTTTTTCTACCATTTTCAGTCAAATATTGTATCTCATAGTCAGGTATTTACAGTGTGCTATTTTATCAGTTCACGTAATTATAATAATTGTGGTCAACTGTTTTGTAAATGTATAAGTGTATTGCTATTTTCAACGGGAGTTTAAGCTTGAGATTGTATTTTTACCGTTATTAGTACGATTGTTGTCTTTTTGGACTATAAGTTTTTCATGTATTTAGACTCTACTGATATGTTTCAAGTAGTTGAAAAAGTTTTAACTTGTTTTCATTTTTGTTTGTATAATTTTTGTATACTCAACAAAGAAGTGTTGGAATAAAGTATTCTTTATTTGATATATTCTACAGTAATTAAACGCAAATGACATAATAATAGAACAGAACAGAACAGATATTTTATTTACAGATCAGACTTGAACATTAACAGTTCCTCGTCTTTCATATTTACATGCATGCGCTTAACAAACACAGCGAGAGTGACAAAATATTACATACATATAACATATAGAAAAAGAATAAATTATGATCAGTATTGCTACACATAAAAGTCTTATCATACGGTAGAGAAACAAAAAAAAAATCAATTAAGGGCTCATATCCCCCTCCCCCATTCCCTCCCCACAAACAAAAACAAACAATCTAAGAGGTAAAATTTAACTTTTTCTTTTTCTTATTCCGAATGCTTTATCATAAAAATTGCTATTCTGTTTAAAAGCTTCAAATGTGTCGTATTTAGGAGTTCTAAAAATTTAAACATACTTGGTTTCCGCTATAATATCTGGGTATATAATGATTTCTTAATTCAGAATAAACTGGACAAATTATATGAAATGGTATTCGTCTTCTATATCATTTTTGTCACATAAAGTACATTTTCGTTCACTTCTATCAATGCTTCTATGTCTACTAATAATGCATGGTCAATAATTAACGCAGCTTGAACTGTGTCAAACGTCATAGAAGAAATCGTTTTGGGTGTTTAAACAGTTTGAACATTTTTCTTTTACTATGAACAATGTTAAAAAAAACAATGTTAATGTTAGTCGAAAACAAGCCCTGTTCAATCTCATTTAAGAAATAATACGAAACAAAATCTTTGCCTAATGTGGGAATCAATCGAAGTCTTAGGCTGTACATGTATAACCAAAATCAAAGCTTTCTTATCTTGTGACCATAGACTTAATTCAAAATTCGATAACAGCGAATTTACTATTACTATTACATGTACAAGAATTTACTTGCCCTATTACTGCAACGCTCGGTAAATAAACCGGAAGACTTTACAAATTTCACAATCAAGATTTCACAGGGCAAATTATTACTTTCAATAAACCTTCTAATTACAATATTTACAATATGTTTTTCTGTAGTTCAAATCTGTGTCTAGTTTCTTTTGTTATTTAACTATTGTTAAAGTTAGTTTAGTCAGCATTTACATTCACCTATAAGTGTTTTATAAATCTGGGAATATACATTTGTATTGCATTTATAGATATTTTATCAAATAAATCTTGGAAAAGTCTTCTATTTTCTTTTTTTAATTGCTATTGAGTGAGTAAAACCGTTTTTGGTATTGTGAGTCCAATCTGCGCAGCAAGTCCAGACAGCATTGCTGCTCAAGTCTTTACCGAGTCTAACTAAGACGTTGTCACCTCAGTAGATTATCCCATAAGATAACGTAGACAGCTACACAATATACTTTATTTCACCAATATAACCACAACCGGGCCTTTATTTCACTATATACTGTATTATAAAGTGATACTTTTGTCATTCAGTTATGAAAAAAGAAGAATCTTCCAAAATGATTAACTTAACATAAAATGTAGAAGTAAATGCTAGAATCAACAAAACAAGTGAAAATAAACATAACAATTTCCTAACATTAATTGAAATGGTTGGTTGTTGATTTATTGTTTCTAGTCTTGGCCGATCATATGAGTTCTCCTCAGGTGAAACTGGCAAGACCCCTGATATTCGCATGTTGAAGAGACAGATGCAGATACAAGGGAATCCGGGTACTAGACCCAAGCTCTATACGAATAAACCCCTTGGTTCTTTAACGTGTGTGGTGTATAACACCGATACACGCGAGAGTACCAGTCATCTGCGTTTCCTACCAGTTCACTTCTAGATGTGTGGGAAACACTGAAAAGCCTGAAATTTCCAGTGACTCGGTCGGTATTCGAACCGCGGGTATCCGGTTAACGGCACCGCTACGCCATATGGTTTAATTTGGTAGCATATAATTTGAAATATGCAGATATACTTTACAGGCATAAACACTGGATTTTTATTTCACTATTCGTTCTAAATATGTTATTTTAAGAGAGTTTGAAGAACTTTATTTTTTCACCAAAATCTAAGAAGGAGCAGCTTTAAACACTTATTTTAACTATTATGCAATACGATTAACGTTACAGTTCGCTGAGGGTGTTAGTACACTCTTTTCAAGTTACGGATATGAAAGTTGTATACGTGCACACACTGGCATCCAATTTACACGTAATCAATTTAAACCGCAATATCTTTAACAGAAAAAGTGCAAGACAAAAATACGTGCTCATCGCGTATTTGCGGAGCATTACCCGGATGTTGAAACAATTGTTATTTTATTTTTTAAGTTACTTCCTGAAACTTCACATAGTCTGATGTATAAATTACATTGTCTTTGGCGAACGTCTGTGCACGGCAGGGGGAACTAATGCATTAATTAGGAAGTAATCATTTACGCGGTCAATAAGTTAACCTGTCATGCAATAAAAATGCTTTAATACTATTGGTCATGCCAGTACTGCACTTAATTCATCAGATTAAGAATGCAATCATCAGTTTTTTTGCACCTGCGGTAAAATAATAGCATATACACTGTACATCAAATAAAATCCAAGTTGTTACTTTGAAGTCTATTAGCCAAGAGTGTTACAAATAATGTGAATGAAATATATCACGTTGCTGCAGTCTAGTTTATCTAGTTTATTTAAGTATCATCCAGTATATGTGCATATTATACAAACATGGAAATAAAATATATAAACGACATGCAATTGGCCATTTCATGTAAGAAATACAAGATACTATTATTATCAATAGATATATATAACCCAATCGGAAATCAGATCTATGATTCCCAAATGCTTATATTGTAAGGAAAACAATCTGGTAACAATTGACCTCCCTGACAATATATGCGAAGCCGCAAACTAGCACTCGAAAACCGACTACGCTACATCATTGTATGTCATAAAAAACATTATCACAAACTTAACTATACATGTTGTCAAGAATAACATTATTTTATTTCGTAATAAAATAGAGGATAATTGTTGGTTTCGGTGTAAGATCACGTTATAATTTCACCGAGTGGGCACCAAAAGTGATATTTTCACGAGTGGCGCAGCCACGAGTGAAAATAACTACTTTTGGGGTCCACGAGTGAAATTAACGTGAAATTACACCGATACCAACAATTTTTCTGTTTATTTTATGGTTAAAACTATGTTTTATTGAGTTTTTTCTATAAAACATCGAAAATCGCGGGAAACGTCATCAGAAAACATAGAACAAATGACGTCATTTAAACGACGTCATCGTCGCATGGTCTCCAGCATTAATAACGCTCGGTATACTTTTTTGACGTAAATCCGGGCTAAAGATTGCAAAAACAGTGAAAAATAAAAATGGTAATCCACTGTTTCAAAACTGTGGATTATCACTTTTATTTCACTGAGAAAACTCCATAATTCACTGGAAAACATAAAATAATCATTTTTAATGTATTTTTTTTAGGAAAAAGAAACACAGATTTGTTAATTTACGTTGACGACGTTATTTGTATTGTGTATATTGATTGAATAAATAAAAGAGGTCTTAGTCTGTTACAAGCTGAGATCAAAAAAATAAATCTTGGTCTCGAAAGAGGGCTCACTCAGTATTGTCAAACATTGATTCTTGCTAAGTGAAGCAAGTCTCTTTGTAAATATGTTAGGAGGTACTCTCCTAAGCAAGTCTAGCTAAGGCAGCAAGTCTAGCTAGTGAAGCAAGTCTAGGTAGTCGAGCAAGTCTTAGGAGCGCAGCAAGTCCAGGAAGTGCAGCAAGTCCAAGAAGTGCAACAAGTCCGAAAAATGCAGCAAGTCCAAGAAGTGCAGCAAGTCCAAAAAGTGCAGCAAGTCCAAGAAGTGCAGCAAGTCTAAGAAGTGCAGCAAGTCCAAGAAGTGCAGCAAGTCCAAGTAGCGCAGCAAGTCCAATTAGCGCAGCAAGTCCAAGTAGCGCAGCAAGTCCAATAAGTGCAGCAAGTCCAACCAGCGCAGCAAGTCTAGCAAGCATAGCCGCTCAAGCTTTTACCAAGTCTGACTAAGACATTGTCACCTCAGTAGATAATCCCCCTTAGATAACTTTGACACATGTTTAAAATTAGATTGCTACTGATAATCTACATTTTAAAGTCTGCCAAATAAGTAATAAAGGTAAGATACTGAAAAGGAGACAAAATATGTGGCACTAATGCGCATGATAACAAGAGCTGTTTGTAAAACAGGTATGCCACCTTTGATGCAATCAGTAATGTGGAAAAAAATCGAACGATCCAAGGACCCGTTTCCAAAGTAAAAGTCACTGCGAAAAAATAATCGTTTTCGGCCTTAAAAGTACAAGTTTTGACCTTTGGGCTAAAAAAAAAAGATTCAAGTGGCCGAAAAAAGTCCGGGTGGCCTTGACCTTCGATATACAGACCTCAAAATCAATAAGGGTCATCTGCTGGTCATGACCAACCCCCACATGCTAGGCCCACCTGTTCTCGAGTTATCGTCAAGAAACCGTTTTACTATCCCAGGTCACTGTGACCTTTGACCTACTTGCCTCAAACAATAGAAGCCATCTGCCGGTATTCCCGGTCATTGTGACCTTGACCTTTAGTCTTCTGACGTCAAAATCAATAGGGATTATTTGCTGTTTATGACTAACCTCAACGACAAGTTTCAAGATGTTGTTCTTGGGTTATAGTCCGGAAGCCGTTTTACATTTCCGGGTCACGGTGACGTTGACCTTTGACCTACTGTCATCAAAATCAAAAGGGGTCATTTACTGGTATTGACCACCTGCCAACGAAGTTAAACTTTGAGAATTGTAGGCCAAAGCGTTCTTAAGTTATCGTCCGAAAACCGTTTTCTACCGACCGACCAATTCCGGGTTAATGTGACCTTGACCTTTGACCTACTGTCATCAAACTCAATATGGGTCATCCAATGATAATGACCAGCCTGCACATAAAGGTTTAAGATTGTAGGCCAACGTTATCGTCCGGAAACCGTTCTCTACCGACCGACCGACCAACCGACCGACCGACCAACATGTGCAAAGCAATATACATCCGCTTCTTCAAAGCGGGGTATAAAATGATTTAAAAGGTCAAATATCAACCCTAATCGGGTTGCTGCGTAATTTATTTAATAACACAAAGACATACCAAAACAGCGATACAAGTTCAATTTAAGCTTGAAACCTTAACTTCAAAAGGCATGCAATGAATGATAACTCATACGGCAAAAATAAAACGTATTAAAATTGTACGCTTAACATACAAAGTATTATTATATAACCCGAAACATCTGACAGCTTATAACTTTTTATTATACGCATTAAAGCGGAAATGTTTCAGATACTTCCTTCTGAGAATGTTTTATCAGTTCTATGAATTCGAATTGTTTTGCACCACTTAACTAGATACATTGTATAATGAAAAATAGAGTTGTTATGAATCTTACATCAACTTCTTGATGAGCTGTTCCTTTCATAACTGCTTTTTACAAATATTACTAGGTAACATTAACTTCCGCAAAATATCGATCCTATAGAGTACTCTTAACAACATATGACTTCAATAGTACATTTCATAATACATGTCACGTAAACCGGTTGCACATACGAAAAATACGAAAATGACTACTATTGAAAAAATGAATGTAAAGTAATGTCCATCCTCTGTATTTGAATTGAATATGCTTTGTTTAATTAGATTTTGTGAACAAATGCATACTTGGGTAGCGTGATTGCACGCGATTGCACTGATGCACTTTAGCGTTAAATTTACTTCGGAAAATATATAACATAAATGTATACATGAATAGCATTTTAATATCCGGCATAAATACAAAATTTCGTAAACTATTAATATAGTTCCAAATATAAACATCACTTAAGCGTTTATTGAGCAATAGGTAAATTAGATTAGTGGGCTGAACAATGCATAATCAAACATCTACAGGAAGGATATATAAAAATAATACATTGAAATTAATTATGTGTTCCAATAAATTTCCTGATCTTATCTTGCCATTGTCATTTCTATCCCCTAGTTTGTTATATAAAGCGCCAGTTTAGGATTTCATTAAAGAAAGGGTGAACATTACTCCTACCGTAGCAAAAACTTTAAAAAAAAAAGAACATGTTAAGCTTTGCAGTATCAGCAATACTCTGCCTCGTTCTGGTATGTAGATATACTCTGCCTCGTTCTGGTATGCAGACAATACTCTGCCTCGTTCTGGTATGTAGATATCATACTCTGCCTCGTTCTGGTATGTAGATATCATACTCTGCCTCGTTCTGGTATGTAGATATCATACTCTGCCTCGTTCTGGTATGTAGATATCATAATGATGTAGATATCATAATGAGCACGATCACATTAAAATAATTAACTTAAAAAATGTAAAAACGAAAAATTCTACTTCAGTACATTGGACAGAGCTAGGTATTTTAAAATGGATAAGCATTCCTCTCCTTGAATGAACGTACATTCTTGATCTCGAAAAGTATTTTTCCTCTTCTTCTTTTGAAAACGAAGTTTAGTGAATTTAGTTTGACAGCATTGCTTCGACTGACCTTGATTTCGGAAGTTATATTCTTTTGAAACTTAATTAGTCTTAAGTCAAAACGAGATTATAGAAGATTCCTTGCACTAAGATCTTTTTTTATGTCTTTATAGGTTCCTACACAGGTCGTTACCAAAGCTGTTAGCAAATGCAGGGAACCGGCCGGTTTCAAGGATTTTAGCTTCGAGCTGTTTGTTAACATTACTAAAGCACAGACATATAGTATAACTCCCGGCTGGTATGAGACAATGGAAGATTCTAACAAAGTTCCCTCGGAATATATCAACATTTCGCGAAAACATTACTTAGGAAATAAAACCTGTAAGAAGCAGAGAAGGAAGAATGGGAAGCAAGGACTGGCGCTCAACAATCTGTCTCAATGCATGTGGCGATACGTAGAAAATATAGACAAAAACAGACAACCGGAAACAATTTTAGAAGCCGACTGTGTTTGTTCAAGTCCCACTCAAGCTAGAAAAAAGAGCAAGCTTATTTGTCAAAATGTCATTGAATACGTCAGTGTTTTCAGGAAAATCGGCTGCCCCGACAACGGCTTATTTGAATACCAACGTGTTTGGGAACCACGCTCTGTTGCGTGTGTGGCCTCTGCGTTACCTGAACCGAAGCGACTCTATATTATCGACTATAAATCACGTATATGATAGATAAAAACACAACCGATTTCTCAAATGTATCTTCAATAACATTATATGAAGAGCATACTAACTTAAACTAATCACTTTAATTCTCAGACTGATCTCAACGTTCAAGATTTCATAGATGATTTCAACAACAATAGTAGTCACATCTTTGTGTTCTATTAAATTATGTAAAAAAGTAGTCAAGATTTATTGACGTTCAAGTATAATAATGAACGGTGCTCATAGAAATTTTATTTTCATATTGTTTTGTTATTTTTGTCTTTGAAATAAAAAAAAATAAATTTATGAATAGTTCTTATATTCTTCGATTACTTTTGAAATCAAAAAAAGATAAATTCCGTTTTGTATATTCTTCGATTCACTCATTTGAGATCGAAACTAGCAGAACATCATTCCAGGAAGTGATAAAAAGAGAAAAGAGTTGGTGGTTAAGGCTTGTATGACATTTCTGATTTAGTTTTGACCCAATATATTAAAAATACACGAAAAGAATCACATCAGGAATGTTATATGAAACATTAATTCAAAAATAGTAGAGAAGTTTCATAACCAAGAAGATTACTGTTTTGAAAGGATTAAGTGGATAAAGATCATAACACTGTCAAACGTTTATATGTCAGGTCTCAAACATTAGAGCAAATGTTTAAAATAATTTAAGCCAATATCAAAGAGCGAAATCTTAAATTGGAACCTATTCGGTAACGATAGCATTACCTACAGAAACACATCGTTATTCTTCAAATCATTTCTTTGTTTTGATATGAAACCTATTAAAGAAATTTGAAATAAAAACTAAAGATTTTGAGTAACAAATGAAATGCAAAGAATGCATGCAACGAATGGAATAAGATTAAATCAAGCATATACCAAAAACGTTTATCGATCGCGGGAACTGATATAAAATCTCAGATATCAAAATCATACGGGGCACATCTATATACATCAAGATGAATTAAACAAGCGAAAAAATACTAAATCACTTTTCTAATGGGTTGTGCACCGTTTGTAAACCTACAACATCTATTTTGTGACTGTTGTAAAATTCAGCCAGTAATACAAAGTGCCCAATCATTCATCAACAACGTTATTTTAAAATATATCAGCAATTCGCGCATTGCGTATAATACGAACATATATACCTTGGCGTTTGTGACATCTATTGAGAATAAAAATACAGTTATATTAGAGACCAAATAGAGTATATGGGAATATGGCAACAAATATAATACTCAGGACAGGAACAAATCGTTTTCTTATTTGTATAAGTTGAAGATCCAACGAAGTACAACAAAGCCTCATCTAACATCCATACATCGCTGACTAAATCTTATTATGTTAACACTTCTGTATATCCGTCCGTGCTACCTTACTATTTCGTTTCGAGTAAAGTAAGGCACCTTTGTGCAGCGATTTTATATGACAATTAAGCGAAATGTTCAGTGTTAATTTCGATGTTCATTATACATTTTGATGATGTTAAACCACTTGTAAACTTTGCGGTGTACTGTATGCTAAAATTTAAGCTCGTTAACAGAATTTTTACTTTACACGAAAGACTTATTTGTAAATGTAACCAATCTTTCTTGTTTCTCATATTACATAGTTATGAATAGCGATCATACATTACGTTTACGTGTAAAGGTTACCTGGGGCCTAAGAAAAAAAAGGGTGAAACGGAAAGTACAGTTTTTTTATCTTACCATTCCATATAACTAGCTTAAGGTGTTTCTTTAATTTCTAATGGAGTAAAGCGCCCCCCCCCATCCTAAATCTCATTCCGATATCATGCCATAACGGGGCAAATAAAAGGTTAACCTGTCTGGGGGGCCCACCCTCAAGCACAAATCAATCGATGAAGTACATAAAATACAGTTTGTTAATGCTTTTGTTTTTACCAAACTATTAATCCATATAACTAGCTTAAAGGTGTTTTCTTTAATTTTTTAATGGAGTAACGCGTGCCTCCATCACTAAAATACACAATTTGTTGTTTTAGAAAAATAGTTGTAACAAAAGGATTTTCTCAGACTTATTTTTTAACACTTTATGTCATTAGCAAGAGTTATATGCCCTTAAGTTTGAGTAATTGCTTAATTCGGATAACATCGCACCCAAACAGCCCCCCGCTTTCTGGGGCTTTACTCAATTTGGGGCCTTTGAAAGAGAAAAAATGATTCCTTATTATATTAAAAAAAAACACTGATATTTTATTATTACGAATGTAAATTTTAGTTCAAGTAACGACGAAAGCTTATTGAATAGCTCTCGCATACATCTCACTCATTTGTCCACAAAGGAATTTATCATAAACACACCATCGACTAAATTGGATATTATTTGAACTTAATTCCATTTCGTGGCTGACCCATGTCATTAAATCATCAAAGCTGTTTAATAGACTGAGGCACTGTTGTGGTATCCGTGTCTTGATGCCCATAGGAACACACCTCAGTACTGGGATTTGAACAACGGGACCTCCGGTTCTGGAGGCGGACGCCCTAGACCACTGAGTTATCGAGGCCAACAATTTATCTTGCATTTGGAAGCGTTTTGAGAGGTTTTTAAATGTTTTTTTTTAATCAATTTATATCATTGATAATTGCGTACCCTTACCGCCATTACTATGAGTGCGTCAACAAACCTGAAACACTAAATAGTTTATCGGTGTAACATACGTATTTCATAAAAGCACATGTGAAATCTAAAAGAACAGATACCTCGTTGTAAAATTATAAGAAAAACAACAATATAATGTTATGCAGAATGTTTTGAATTAGTACAATATTTACTTATATTAGGGTCTATAGAACTACTTTTCGATTTACAAATGGGAAATCGGCCGTAAGGATTTGCAAATATCTTTGTACGATTATATTAATGATAAAAGGAATTAAAAGAGATCTCTAATTGTAGCTCTCTGAAATTGTAGTAAACTGCACAGGATGACTGCACTTTCTTTTATTTCCGTGCATTTTGTCGAAAAGAAACATTGAAAACATAAAATAGTCATAGAGAATTTGCGGAAAAGTCCATAGGTATCAGCATTAAATATATGAATGACTCTACCAGTTCATTGAAACAAACACGTATAATAGTCAGTGTCACTTGTTTGGGTTAAATCCAATTAGAAACTTACATTTTATTAGACACACAATAACAAAGAGATAAATATGTTACGACACACTTTAGAAATCAACATATACTGTCGATTCACTTGTTTGGTAAAACGGGGCACAAAACTGTATTATGTATCACTCAAAATGTATTTCGAAAATTTTTCTCATAGCATTTCCTTTCCATTGGTACGCATTATTCGTACTGGAATTGATGTCATCGTTGCTAAATTCCAGTATTTCAAGATATCAATTTTGAAAATGTTTTAAAATGACATGTTCTCAAAACATTTCCTTTGCATGTGTACGTATCTTTCGTCCGGAAATTGAAGACACCGTTGCCAATTTAACGTACATTGTACTTTGAAATTTCAAATTAAATTTCTTCCTTATTCTTATTTCCTAAGACCTCGGGAAAATAATAAGTCCTATTGCTAAGACAAAACTCATTTTTTACACAAAGCACATAGTAAGAAAATAAAGTATTACAAACCGCTATTCCAAAACGTTAGCTGCAAGTATTCTAAAGACGGAGTTTATGCTATCCGCATTTCTTTGTGTATGATTTAAATGCAATATAACCGATCCGATAACATGCATACGCTGACAAAGCAATTGCATTCCTAACTGAGTTATAAAGAATGATCCTCTTTGAAATAAGAATTTGAATGTGGCGGAAGTTGCTCGAGACTGACTAGTTATTCGAAATGTATACATTCTATGGGAACGTCTGCAATGCGTGTGCATGGTATGCACATGTAGAACAATTTACAAGGTATTACCCAGATGATTTTCCTCTTAATTATAACATATTAAATCGAGCATTTTACTGTGATTTTCAAAACAACGTTCAAACTGTCAGCATACCGCATTTCCTCTCATCAGCACTACCATCAAAAAAGTGTTTGTATATGATAAACAATGGCTTCGCCGGCTATCATAAAAGTCTATCTACCCGCAAGTACTTGGGCGCACTACGAGCTGCAAACAACTTCCCCCAGTTTAAAATATTGCGAGAAGCATCACACAATGTATTTAATCATGCATGCATTGCAGCAAAACTGTCATTTGATCCTACCTAGAACTGCCTAGGCGTATAATAGCGTAGTTGATTCCGTTTTATTTTAGTAATCTTCAATATAAGTTCTCGTGACCATTTGGCGTATGACAAAATGAATAGAATCAGTAAGACATTGACTCAAATACTGCAGGCTGATGAAAAGAACACTACAACTTGTGTGTGTAATTAGAGTTTTATCGTTGGTACCGGATAATCCATATGACCAACGCCCATAAAAGAGGTTAGTTATTTTAGGTTATGTTATTAGAAGATAATGCAAGATACAGAAAGCGTCCCAATTCCAGAGTCACCCCTGGTTCCTTTAAATGTCAGGTGTGTATCACCATAAATGATAAAACCTCGGTTTTAAGTCTCATCCGGAAGGCTGTTGGTAATTTTAGTTGGACAGCCCCGGGAATCGAACCCACAACCCCGAGATTACAAGTCTCGTGTTCTACCTATTGAGCTAACCGGGCTGACTACAACTTACAGAAGTCAAAATACAGAAAACGTAGGACAGCTTCAGATCATAGTCACATATTTATATGACACGGATATTGGCGTAAATGGTTGAGATACATAGAAAACTAACTTATCAATGTATTTTAGAACTATTTCCTATGTATCCTTGATGTATGTAATACCATGAGCAAACATTGACTTTAATGCCTATATTGTTTTATTAAAGACTTATTTGTGTACCCCCTTTTTAAACATACACTGTCTAAGAATCTGTGTCTCGAGACACCAGGTAAAATACAACTTATGTGTGTTTTGTAAAGGAAAATGAAAACCTAGAAATGGTTATAGTTGACACATAGTATTACACAGTCTCAGATAGGACATGTTATTGTATAAATTGGTTCCATATATATATATTAGCAACACATATATCAATCAAAATTAGTACTTTTTAAACAGTATTGGTGCGTCTGCTTGTTCTCCTTAATAGTTCGACTACTTATGATCATTCAAATGTAATGAATACATATTAGGAATTTTTCGAAGGAGATTATTACGGTTACTCTTAGTAAGTACAATGTATTTTAAGACATTGATTTCTATAATACTGAAATATAATTAGATGAAATGTTTTTTATTTCCGTCCATTAAACAATCGACAAAAACATAGTTAAACTCTCTGTGGCTGTTAGTCGACTCTTTGTCAACCGATCACATTCCTGTAAGGGTTTTTAAAATGGATATCAGTTCAGCGATCACGCATTCTCTACATTGTTACACATAACCCGAGCATCACATCCCTGATCAATTTACAGCATAGACAATAGTAATTAACAGAAGTTGAAGATTAAGGTACTATCAAAGAAGTGAATCAATGCGGCGATCAAGCGATTGTACTACGTTACTATGAAACCGATCCTTGCTACATGTATTTTATTCTTCAGTGAGGTTCGAACTAATTTTATAAGCTTAAAGGAATTTATGTTTCGGGAAGTCAAGTTTTTAAATATTTTTAATATTTTTTCCGACCTGAGTTGACTTCATTGGCTATATTTAGTGGTAAGTAAAGCTTCCGAAGAATCTTCTGTATATATAAGAACGAAATCATTTCAATCAAGCATTAGAGATATAGAACTTAAAAACAAAACGAAGTAGATTAAAATAAACAGAGAACATAACGATATGCAACTGTCGTATTTTTCGTCATTTATATTTCTACTAGTAAGTTTTATGGTACATATGTACATATGATATATAACGCTTTTTCTTTACGTCAGCATCTCATGTTCCCTTCTAAAAATGTTAAAAATCTCATGAGTACTAAAATTGATTTAGTATTCTTTCTTCGTCATAGACATACACAACTGTAGCTGTAATTTGGCAAAAAAATGTGCTAATTATCAACTGAAGTTTCTTATAAATTTACTCTTACTTTTTGACAGATTGCATGCCACGTGCAGCTTCTTTTTTCTGCTCTTGTTGATGGCTGTACAATTGATATGCCTACAGTTAACTTGGACGACTATGTTGAAGCAGTTCAAACTCAAACTATCAGCGCAAGACCTGGATTTTACGAATCACTAGATCTAGTAGAAACGGAAAATATGCAGCCTAGACAAAACCTGTTCTTATTTAGAAATGGAACAAGATGCCATCACAGGTACGGAAGAAGACAACGTCATGGTAACACTATCGAGAATCTGTCAGTGTGTCCGTTTCGATGGGTGGTCGACGACGTTGAAGACAGAATTCCCAGGAGACTATTACACGCGGTTTGTTTATGCAACCGTCCCAGAGTACCGTTAAATGCTAATACTCACGTTTGTCAAAGTGTTGTTCAGTATGTAAGTGTATTTCGAAGGCATGGGTGTGCATACAGGAAAGAATTTGAGCAAGTTCCAGTGGCTTGTGTAGCGGTTGCAGTACCTGATGATACAAATTTAGCACTTTCGACGAGAATAGTTACAGAACCGTAGACGTTTCACGTAACATTTCTACAATAATGCGAAAACATTTAAGAAAAACTGTCTAAAATACTTGTGCTTATTTGGAGATGAAGAAAAATTGCATTTTATATTTGGAAAACTCGCGAAATTGGTTAAGTTGATGCCATAGGGAACGTGAAAATGTTTCTGCATGAAATGGAGCTGGACTTAACAAAGTATAAATTGCTTATGTCTGCACATATTAAAAGAACACTTACTTTTTAGTTTTTAAGTGGATAAATTCGTAAATGTGTTCATTTTGTAAGCATTAAGAATTTTACTGATATTCTTTTGCATGATCTCATTTTGTCACTTTCCATTTTATACTTTATATTGTATTTTATAATTTCGCATATGTAACTTGTGATACAATAATGTGCAGCAAAATATATTTGTTCGTTTACATTTTACTTTGAATTAAAACGAAGGCAATATTTTACATTATTTTTGTTTGTGTTTTGAAATAGTTAATACATTCTGTAATAGATCTATGAGCATTAAATATTTACATGGGATTCGTTGCTTTGTATTAAATTTATTTTAACATATTATGAATGCTCCAAAAACAGGAAGTTCTTATAACTTAATTATTGAATCATTTCGCTACAAGTTGGCTGCTTTAAAAAACATCCATGGGCTATGTCCAACAATACATGGCATGTTCTCTACTGGCAGAGGACAAGGGTACAAATGGCTTTTATGAAGTGTGGAAACAGTAAGAACACGGCTTGATTATAAAGACATGTAACGCTCATAACCTTTAAATGTTTAGTATGTTTATATTAATACAAACATTATATTGGGCTATGTATTTATTAAACGAGATATGAGAGTGATCCAATAATTTGAATTACTAACTTGTCCGTGGGACGTTACGGGAAAGGCAAAAAGGACTTGCAGTGTAAGAAGTATAAACGGGAAAGCCTTGAATGGATATCATCTGTTAAATATATTTCAGGTTTGATGATAGATGTTTCAAAGGCCATACGAACTGGTACATTTTCAATGACTATAGTCTTTACTGATGTAAACACGATAGAAATCTACCATCAAATAAAACAGTGTTTGAAATTTTATATCATAAACTCAAATTAAAAGTAAACTAACGAACAGTACGGTATACTAGATTGTAGATATTCAATAACCATTATTAATCATTACCTCGATAACTAACATGAAGAGTTACAAGTACAAGAACTTTAGCCAGTAAATTCCATAAATAAGTCTGCTCAAATACTGGTAAAATGATACAAATGATTATAAACTTAAAAAATGTTAAACCCAAACAGGTAAAATGATACAAATGATTATAAACTTAAAAAATGTTAAACCCAAACAGGTAAATGTAAAACAAAAAAGAGAAAACTAATGCAAATATCATAGTGAATGTTTTATTTCAGTCTTAGCCATTTACATATTTTATATATAATAATCAAGCACATGCAAAAAAATATTATACAATTATGGACTCGTGATGCATTGAATATGATGTGATATTCACCGGAAGAGGGTAATATACACCGAGGCTAGTCCATTTCTGGTGTATATCACATGAAATTCAATGTCGCACGAGTCCATAAATGTTTTATTATATGTACAGCTCTTATTTCATGCTCAAAAAACCAGTTTTAAATATTTCATTGCGCGGGGCAACGTCCGTGTTCCTTCATCATTTTAGTGACGTCGCCAGCGTTTTGATTCATGAACCGTTAACGTTCTATTCAATGTAGGACGCTAAGACGGATAAAAGTCAAAACAAAGCCTGTTCTTAATATAGAAATAATATTTACTGGGGGGAAACCCAAAAATCATGAAATATGTATTATATTTTGCTTCATTGATCGTGCTCTGGACCAATGAGATTTTGTTTATTTACAGATCATATGATAAAATATAAAAGTTGATTTATACTAATTTATTTATTCTCGATTGCTAAACAAGTTCTTACAACTTATATTAATCGCTCTCAGATTCATTCCAGACGGAATTAACCTCGAAGAGAGAGAGGCAATGTGGAATTATTTGTGTCTTGCCTAAGGACTTTGCCGACATGGCGATCGAACCCGGGGCCCTTCGATCCTGAGGCGAACTCGCTACCACGGCGCCACGGCGGCTCCACTTTTAAAATATAAAACTTAATGGCTATACTTAAGTAGAAGTATAAGAGACTAATCTTAAGTCATATATTATCAACTAAAAATTCATCTATACCAAATACTAAAATGTTCAACTTATCACATGATCAAACTGAGGTTGAGAGGCAAAGTCAATGGAACCCAAATTTATATCAAAGTAAACATTTTGCGCACTACCCCTCTAAGAAAGTATCATTATTCACGTGTTAGGTCTGATCGTTGTTATATTAATACAATTTAACATAACTGTGAAATATTATCTTCTAATTTTGGTTTTCGAACGGGTAAAGAGTAACGTACCTTTGTTAATCTAGATTTAAATAGCAGAGAAAGAAAGGGATAAACTACTAAAATTGTATAGACGTATAAATGTACAGTAAATAAGAAATGCGCGTAAGATAAAGATCATCTGTAGTTTGATTAGCAAGTTATATTACATGACTTAAAATGACTCAAGTTTGAGTAGAATTACTTAGTAAAAAGGACTACGTGTTTTTACTAGACAACGTATCGAATCCTTTAAAATGTTAAAACAGGTTTTTGCTAAAATCCTTATCATGCATGGGTAGGCGACAAAAATATTAACTTAACAGTATTAGCTAGAGTATGGAATTCATCACATAGAAGGTAGGCTTGTCTGTAACATGTATACATTGGACAATCTAGCAATACATGCATCTCCGTCTCTATTACATTACAAGAGAATGGAAATTTTCTGTCACTTACAGGCAAGTTTTCATATCGAACTGTTTCTATTCTTAATGGGGCAATACTACATCTAAATTTTGCCAATGAGGACTTATGTGAATACGGCAAGTGATTTTTATAATACGATTCATCGGTAATATGGTCTTCGAGAGCCTTTTAGTTCTTAGTGTGTTACCTCACTTTCCGTTAACTGCAGATTCTCTTTCAATATCATTACTCCAGCTCATAATGTGATTTTGCAATTTTTTATCAGACATATCTTTCAAAACTTGTTTACAAAAAAGGCATATGTATATATATCTATCTACTCCAAGCAGCCTTAACTTGTCCTTCACATAAAAAGACCAATTTTTAAATCTATTATTTGCTTTACATAATGACCAGTTGAATATTTTCCTGTTAATTCTTGTATTATCAAGATTCAAACACCTATACTAATGGCTTCAGAGAGCTTTCCGTTGTTCTTCTACCATCGGTTTCCAGCCAATATTACCCTGTTCGTATGAATAGGGCATCAACTCGCTCTGATAAATTTTGTCTCTACTTTAGTAAACTTTTCTTTTCAAGCTTAATGGCACAGTCATGTAAAATCTTGTACGGTTACAGTCGAGATTTCCAAAATAATTAAGTTTGAAAAGCAATCATTTCACCATTTTAAGCCGGATCTTAATTTAACGTGTGCATTGTTCATATTAGTCTGTAATGAATAAAAAACATTATGAATTAGTACTTGAAAAATGTTTTTAAGCTCAAAAAGAAGAGAAAATTGAAGAAAGTAAAACAAATAGGAAATTATGTAAATGGGATTTGATTGTGTATGAAATAATAATGCTAGTGACATGTCCACTGTCCTCGGAAGGCACTTGAATACACATGGGTTTAATAAAATATTGTATTTTACTTTATATAAATTTCGATATTTTAAGAGTTTTCAAACGCTTGGTGAGTGAAAAACGTTTTCGTAACTGATGGAATGTTTCATAACAAAAAATGTACTCATGCAAACCTCGTGAAGATTGCCGGAAGACATCAAAGTTACATGACAGCTCTATAGTCTTTTAAAGACTGTTAGAATAAAAGCATAATTGTACTAGTTACTGATGAAATTTAGATGTTAGATATTCTATTATGCTGCAGTCAAAGGACAAAATTCGATAAACACGACTCCTTCATGGATCTTTTTTTCATAAAATCAACCAAGAAAACAAAAGAAAAACCATGACGAGGATATTAGATGTCTACAGCCTTTCTATTGGACGCTACGTCACCTTAACCAGTTTTTGCCACTACCTAAGCTATATCCTAACGTATTCTGCTTTAATGTTTCAATGAAATAACTCGTATTTTCCTTTTGAAACGGGAGTAAGCAAAAAGACTGTAGACAATAGACACTTAACTTTGTTAGTATGACGGTTATTACGAACACATTACTTTAAAACTTCCTGCTTATTATGTATTGTATTGCAACTGCTGCAAGTATATAAAGGCAAAACAAACAATAGTGTATAAATTTCACAACTGACACAATTGCAAGAGGTGCTAACAACTTCAATCCCGCACGCGGTAGGTTTTATTTTCAAATTGGTAGTCATGTTTTATCTGACAAAATCGCGGAATAATTCTTAAGAGATCGTGTCTCTTGGGCTTCTTTTGCAATAAACCACTTATTTGAGTTTCATTAATAGTCCATTGTGAATGAAATATACATCAATTAATTTATCTACCTTTGTTATAATCATTTAGAGTGCAGCAAAAACTGTAAAAGGAAAACATAACAAAGAAACGTTGTAAAATGTTAGTCACTTTTTGTATACTATGCTCAGACTAATAAGTCACAATTTACATTAAAGCGATGTTTCATATGTTTTGTTCGTAATACCTTGAAAATCATAATTTACTTTTTCTGGCATGAAAGCTGTACGCCTGTCTGAATTTCTCAAAAATAACATCAGTGATAAAATTTGTATATCTCAGAGTTTTGAATTTTCCAGCAAGATGAATACCTTATGTTTGCTGTTTATTATGGTAGTGCTGTGGAATGTTAAGGTACACGTTGCTTTGAAAGTAAAATGTAATGAAACAGAAACCGTGTCTTCACCTGAACTATTACATGGATTTCACGAGTCCTTCTGGATGTTACCTTCTTTGAAGAGAACAATTCATCTGTTCTCTAAAGGAATGGACAAAAACAGTTATTTCATAAAACTGACGAAGCCGAAGAGCGACACCAGGTGTAAAATAGGTAATAAGCGGGACAACTCGTTGATGAAATCATCAACCTGCCCATGGCATTATGTACTGAATGTAGATATGAACAGGATTCCAGAACATATGTTGGAAGCACGCTGCAACTGTAAAAGACGCTGTGTAACAGGAAATACCAACTCTAGATGTAAGCCTATCAAATACTACTATCCAGTCTACAGAAGGAACAGCGTGGACAACAATGGATATTGTACATACACAGAATTCCTTGAACCTATTACAGTTGGATGTACATGTGTACATAATTGATGTAGAAAAATCGTTACATCTAACTAACTTGTGTCACTTAAATGTTTCGACACTATATTAAGACTTTGTCGTGTCGGATTGCTTGTTGACTTCATTACGAGTATAGATCTTACTTTACTTTTAAACCTCACAAGAATTATACCGTGTGACGTAAGTGCCACCTTTTGTAAAATACTTATCTCGGCTAACAGTGTAATTATGAAATGTAAGGTTATAGGCATAACGTACCACAATCAACCAGAAGGAACACTCAGCAGCAAAATTTATGATAGAGCGACACGACTGCAGTAACAAAAAGTCAGGGCGAATCTTTACAAGTATCATATTTACCTTACAGGAAATACAGCAAAGGTCTTCAGATGATTAAAATGTAAGCTCATTTTGTGCCTAGAACAGAAACAAGTTGATAAACACCATTCAAGGATGACGGCATTACTTACACAATTAAAACTCAAACTTTTCTGTTCTTAACCATCAGAATTCAGTAAAGGAATCTAGGCGAAATGAGAGTTTAAGATAGGAAGGTATTTACGCAAAAAGTAGCCAGATAAACTTACACATCATTATTAAACAGTTTGATGAATTTGAAAGGTTATTCCCTTAATCAATGTTTCGTTTTGATGAAAATAATTTTAATTGTTGTCCTTAAATGTTTCAGTTCATCCAGTGACATTGAAGGAAAACATAGATTTTCCTGCGACATTGTGTGTATGTTTTGTCCATTCCAATGTATAATTATGCTGTTGTGTATTATAACATTGTAGAATTGTGTTGTTTGTTCCTCTGTCCATTGCATACTAAGATTATTATGTATTTTGTATTTTAGAGTTCTATCGTTGGTACCGGATCTATATGACCAACGCCAAATGATTTAGTTGTTTTAGGTTTCGGGGGATAGTGCATGATACAGAACTTGTTAGTGGAGGAGCGGGAAACCTGCGATCCCTGGATTATAAGACCAGCATGTTAATTACTAGACCACTGATCCGCTCCTTTTGTCCATTACATACTAAACATTTAGTGTCTTTTACATTGTAAGATTTTAATGTTTTCTCTGTTTTATTTTATAATTCTGGTGTTTTTCATTAAAGTATATGGATATTATGATTTGTAAGAATTCTGCGCGGTGGCAGTAGATAAGCTATGTATTTAGTCATCGAATTATAAATTTAACACATTGTGCCTAGTGTCTATTAAACATAAACGTTTTCAAACAGCAGCGTTTCGAAACAGACGACAAATACAATGTCATATCACGATTCAATTTGTTACCGTTTTAGGATCACAATCCTTCAAAACATCCCTATTTAAAGAAATAGACTCAACCAGATTTGGGTCAGAAGTTCCCATTGTATAAATCTAGGTTTAAATGGGTGTAATCGCTTCAGTATCTTTCAGATAGATTACCGGTAATGACTATAGTATTGTTAGTTGTTAAAAATGTATTGGCATATAGTGCATTGTATTAATATTATAAATGTATCATGATTTAACTCAAAAACCCGTTACCTTTGCGTACTTATTTTGTTAACCTTCGTTTCAAGGTTTATCTTGTACTGATTTAACCAACTGCTTACTACCCGTTTTATGAACGAAATAAAACTTTGCAAAGTAGGCCAATTGATCACGTTGTGGGAGGTGTCTTTATATGTTTACATTGCAACAAATATTTTACGTCTATCAATCATAGATAGCTTGCAAACAGACACAGGAAGATTTCCGCAGTCTGTAAAAGGGGGGACTTTTCCGACTACCGTCACACAATCGTTTGTTTTTCTTTTTTTTTACTGTACAGAGGAAGTTAAGTAAAAAACCAATAAACAGCCACGTCTCTCTACAACGGACAAACTAATGCAAAGTTGTAAGGATAGTGAAAATATTTTTAAAAATCCAGGAATTTAAAAATACATAATGATCAATAAGGTGTTTGAAATTGTATTTTATTTCCTATATACTTCCTGTTACGAACATTTCAAAATGAATAAACTAGTTTTGCCATGTACTATAGGGCTTTACTCTTAATATATTTCTTTTGTTTCGGTCTATGTGTTTTGTGCGCGTTTAAATTGTTTACATATAAAAATGATAAATAAAATACACAAAAATGAACATTATCGGAATTTAAACTTCCTTCATTTCTGACCAAATAAGTGAGCGTATTATTAGTAAAACAAGAAAAACTGTGATACAAAGTATCACAGCGGGCCAACAAACAAAGATCCCATGTAAATATTTTGAAAATTGGTGATAATTGATATTAAGGCATGGCCCCAAAAGAACTCGAGGGAACCAATTCTGGTTGAACAAGCAAAACCTGACACGACACCACATCTACTGACTGACCTGTAGTATCGAAACTTTACTGTTATCAAATATTATTTATACAGTATGTCCAGGAATGCTCTATAGACCGTTCCTGGTATGTCTCAATTTTCTTTACCATTATCCTTATTAATTAAACATGAATGGAAGATTTTTATGATTTTTTGCCGTAAAATATTCTTTAAAAGAAAATAAAAATTATATTAAAACAGCAGAAAAAAGTTTAAAAAAAAATTGGGTGTTGATGGGATTCGAACTCGTGGTTTCTAAAAGTACACGTACACAAAAGTGTTCATGCTATCGGCTTTATCCATTACACCACGGAGGCAAACATGTTACACATGGGAAAAAATTAGATAAGACAATATCATATATGTCTAAAAAGGCCATAAAAGAATATTCAGTCGACTCGTTTCGTTTCTATAATGTCAAAGGTTGTGTTAGTGGAAAAAGCAATCATATATCCATTTTTCTAGGTGTAGATTGCGACTGAAACGTGAAAAGCGCTTTTTTCTTTTTTTACCAGCGTATATTAGATTGCGCCCTCTATGAAACGAACGACAGCTCAATTACAAACGACAACTCTTGCTTTTCCAAAAAAATTGACTGTGTCTACAGTTTTCATCTCAGAAGTACCTCAATTTTATAATGAAGAGAGACGCATATGTTCGATCTAGTGCTTAAGTCTCCATGCATCTTTTACTCACCACGTATTAAATATAGCGGGCCGCTGCTGCGGCCCGCAATGATTATTATCATTCCAATGTAGCAAGGTGATGTGCTTTATAATGTGCATGTTTTGGAACCACGATACATTGCCTTCTTCAGATTTTTTCTTTTAAACTTAGAAGAATATGATACACAAATTTCAAAAGTCATCGAGGGTATCTCAAAAGTTGTTGCTGGTATCTTCACAATATACGGTTTTATAAAATCGCTATATAATAGAAGAATATGATACACAAATTTCAAAAGTCATCGAGGGTATCTCAAAAGTTGTTGCTGGTAGCTTCCAAATATACGGTTGTATAAAATTGCTATATAACTCGATCCAGATCAGCACTATCTATCTGAGATGTATGCAATAAAAATAGAAAAGCATCGGTTCTTTGTAAATGTTTTAACTTGAAATCTTGGAAACCACCGACACCAGTTTTTTCACAGCATTAACTATTACTTTCTGCTGGTGCTTTGCTATACTAAACGACATGTAATCATTGGATTGAATTTATTTCCTATGGATTATAGTATTTACATTTTCTCCGCATATCATTTTTGACGACATACGATATTTGGAAGAAAAATGTTGTTATACGTCTATGTTGACGTGTTGGTTCCAGTTTCGAAAATTACATATACAATTCGGTTTTGCTCATTTTACATAGAAACTACAATTAAAGCAATACACTGTTAACATGACACCCTACACAAAAACATATTTCCAGCCCTCTGAACCGATCGCGTTGAACACCAGGGACAGTGAAAATCTGTTTAGGAACCTCTGTTTGGACCCTTATCTATGCTCCTCATTCATTTGTGTAATCAATCTAATTTCGTAGGATGCATCTATAGCGCGAACATAAACGAGTGAACATGGACTTTTGTTTCGCTATTATAGTCCTGTCGACTTTCTGTTCTAGGTTTTACTGTTTTAGCCGGAGCCAGGAAATTCAAAACATCCGTAGTATATTTCAACGTTACCCTGCAATTTTTTTAATTTGTATGATAGATATGCCTTTAGACATATACATACACAAAATGACCGGGGCTCAAAACTACGATACTGTCAATCCCCTGTCATCTTACTTGTCTTATCCCGATGTTGCTTTCTACATTCATATTAAGGATTCTTCTGTAATAAAACAAAAACCGATGCTCGCGTTTGGTCAAGTGGTGATAAGAAAGTTGATACGATTATCATGAAAAAATTATTTTATTAAGAATGGATAGATTTATTATCAATAATACTTGTTGTGTCCTCCTTTAGCTTTTGAACACTTAAGTTGTTCTTATCAAAAGTGGCATTTTAGGTCAATGAATATTTCGATATTACATGCAAAGATCTTTTTCTTGTGTAAGGCGCAAAAAGCTGTTTCATCGGGTATACAATAACCTTGGATTCAGCATGTCAGGTTATCATGTGTTTGTCCTGTGCTTTGTTGCATTTTAAGCGTTTTTTGTATATGATGATCTTTACTTGTCGCACATGACGATCGCGGTGCATTGTATAGCTGACTTGTCGAACTTGACGAACGCGTTCTAATCGTTATGAAGGATGTGTTTATTAATTTTGGTTGGTACTGTGTAGTGGTGTTAGGGTGACTGAGTGTCAGACATGTAAGATACCCAAGTAATGTTAAGACATGAAAGTTCGCATCCTTGGAAAGTGAGATTGATATTGTTATCGTTTAGTGTTATGCATATTATGTGCGCATACAGTGTAATTCAAGGTTACTACATTCGTCATCAATCGCTAATGCTATAACTTCATTTAAGATGTACTGTTAATTACTATATCATAAGCAGAAATATAGTGTGGCCATTTAAAGTTTACTTGGTCACTCAATTAAATTTCCGGTAAAAACCTGCATTGATGCATAAAATATGCATAAACGACGTTCTACACACCAAAACATGGATTCTTTTGAGAGAGCATCTCACTTAGCCTAATACTGTTAACTTTTCTGTGCTGGAGGCTAGTATTTTTGCCATTGCGAACAGTTGCATCACATCCATGCATACTGATCACTATTCGCTATTCAGTCAATAATCTCTTTATACAATAACTGGTACAGTTCAAATTGAAAAATGGACCGATCCATTTAAGATATTTAGGGGGCTAGAGGTTAAAAACTACTTGATGTTAAATGAAGCAAAATGAAAACGATACATTCACATGTGAAGACGTACATTGGAATAAAGAAAGGTGAAAGAAAAGTGAAACCTGAAACGGACAAATCCTAACATCGATTGTTTGATTCTCTCCATAAAACACTGCTGTACTAATTGTGTACTTTTTTCAGTACCAAATACCAAGGATAACACAATAAAGAGCAATCTATTATTTCCATTGTGGGCTTTTTTTAAAGGCAGAAGCAGATACACAATCTGGATACAAAACCCTAGCTCTTTTACGAATAAACCCCTTGGTTCTTTTACATGACCGGTGTATAGCACCGATACATATGTTAGGAAAAGATTTACAACGTTTTAGATTACATCAAAATCTCGCCTATCTAACATCTGATCAAGAGTGCAGCTTTTGAAATCAAATAATATCGTAAAGATACAAACAGAAATTTTTGGGCATAAGACTGACATTATGAAAGCCAAGGGGCTGGAAAACGTAGTATACATCGGTGGTGTTCTTAAGCAGTTAATATCCGAATTCACAGAGCATCTATGATGCTGATTTGATAAATTTATGAAAGCACATATATTTCATGCAAAGTGAAATCAAGCTGTTATTACACGGCTAGTGAATACACGAACAATTCAATAAAGAATGAAACTACGAAATAAATAACTGCTGGTAAAGCTTTTGTTGCTTTTATTGTTATGTACACGACAACAAATATCTGCAAAAGATTTTGTTTATATGTGCTATTTCAGTTTATGGACATACATTCGTTTTCGTGTAGTGCGTGTGTTGTTTGTGTATTGTTCGCGTGTTGTGCGTTTCTTGGTCGCGTGTTACACGTGCGCTCTCTATATGGATATGCTCGTGACCAGTACTTGTTTATGCTATATTTTGCCGAATACTGTTTTATTATTAAAGTATAACACCCTAATGTTTATCAAGATTCTCAAACACATTTCATTTAAAGTATTTTAGACATTTTCAAAGTGTCATCATCATTTATCAATCATTAAGAGTAGCCTTGATCATTATTCTAAAACAAGTCACAGTATGAAAAAAAAAACATAACAGCTCGATTTTTTATTTGCAATGCAACAACATAAACAAACACACATTTTTAACAATAATTTGCATCATAAAACGTAGCAGGAACACTGTAAAACATAACACACTGATATGTCGCGATAACTCTCCATCTTTCTTTCTAGACGATAAGGTGCACAGACAGATCCTTGTTGTTTAAAGCTTTCCTTTTATAAAACTTCGTTCGTTTCTATACGCATTAATTCAGGTAAATGTCCTATTTACCATGTATCAGCCAGTTTATCCTTTTTCAAAGCGCACGTGCATCCTATGGTAATCTCTTCAAATGATTCCTCATATATATACACATTATTAATACATAGTGGTTTTCCCTCTGTGTTATGTCGCACTCTAAGAATTTTATACAGTTGTTTTATCTCCTTGCACAGAGGTATTCCAATAGCTTTCGATTTAAATTTAACTTTTGTTCCATCGAAATTATAACAATGTTTGCACCTACAACGCGCGCTAGCCATTTCGTCTGGAAACCTTAAATTATCGTATGTTAATTCAATATACCACGGGCAAAGAGAAATATCCATTAAATCACCATTTGATGTATTCAACTGTTTACGGCACTTTCCACGCCCATGTACTTTCTGTCTGTAAACTAGGTCAGCATTTGTTGCATGATAATTTCCTGCACGAGTTTTGTATATTTGCGGAATCAAGTCGAATGTAGAATGTGTATCCGTGTCCTTATTTAACCAATCCCAGTATTTTGTTTTCAATGTTTCCTCGTCTGGCTTAACTGCAGACTGTTCTTCACAACTAACTTCTTTTTCAGTCGCTATACATTTTGACGTGGTTATATAGAATATCACTATAAATTGCTGAAATTTTAAACAGAGAAATAAATCCTCCGATGAGTTAAATGAAAGATTATCCAGATTATTACACGTGCGTCTTAGTCTAGTTATCTAAACCCAATGACATATTACGTTTAACTCGAGACAGGTATGTTACTAATGTAAAGCAATATAAATGAATAGCTTTACATAATAAAAATACAGATGTAAAAGGCGTTTATACATAAGATCAACATGTTATAAGGATTTACCTTACCAATACAAAATCCATTCTTAGAGATGATCTCTAAGTGTTCATATAATGCTTTCCAGTAGTACTTAATCACAATAATGCGATGATAATGGGTTCTAAAACTGGCTTATCTCTCAAACATATATATTAACAAAAAATTAAAATTCCTAAAATACTGTTATGGCACTTGTTATTTAAATAGAGCATAAAGTTTTACCAAATTCCAGTGGGGAGGGTACCCAAAAATATTACATATAATTAATAATTGATCCGTGGCCGTCCTATGATTCACAACGATAGTTTTGTTTCATATCATAGATTGTCCTATCACCTATGTACTTTACAGAACAATTAATGAGATTCACCTGCATATTGCTAGCATACATTGTCGTAAGTAAATTCGTGACTTGAAATATTGGTTATTGATAGTTACATTGAGGAAATGGGGTTGTAGGTCACGTCTATTCAACCGCTGTTATCTTCAAGCCTTCTAATGTGATGTTTTCAAGGTTATCTCCTTTTTTGTTTGTTTATACTTGTAGTGAAATATCATAACTGTTTCAAAGACACCAATACTGCATCTTATTCACTTGAATACGAAATACCACAATTGTTAAATGTCCTAAATGAAATAAGAAACGATATAAGCGAAGATAATATTGTCGCTCAAGGTTTAGATTGGTTTCTGATAACATAAGCGCTTTAATCTTTCTTAGAAATAAGGCACGCAGTTTGAGGAAAACGTTAGTGTTTTCTTAGTAAAAGCAGGAATAATAGGAAAAGCATCTTGATAATATATCTGTAATTGCAATTAACTATGAATGGTTATGAATAACTGTGAAGACATTCGGGACCTCGTTGCAAATCCTGCAAATATTTTGTAGAGTAACCACTATTTCCTTTGGAATTAACCCTCTGGCTTATGCCTCGGTCACATATCCGTACGGTGTCCGTACGATTTATAAAATCGCACGATTCCACCAACTTTTGAAATCCGTACGGTCTCCGTACAATCGTAACTTCTGGTCACATGCCTACGGGCCACGTACGATCTTTTGGAGGATGCAATCGTAGGATATCCATACGGACATCGCAGACAAGGCGTGCGGTGCTCGCAAGGAGCTCGGACGTACCTCGTGCGATGCACGGATGTTCATACGGCGCCCGTACGGTGTCCGCACGGTGTCCTTGCGACAGGAATGAACCAGTTCGGCGATATCTTATTTATACCCTGGTAACATTCACCCTACGAGCTCCGTACGAGTAGATTTTCAGCCGAAATTTTGCAGAATCGCACGGAGTCCGTACGAACATCGTTGACTCTTGCAAGCATCGTACGGAAATCGCAAGTTCCCCGCCCGGTGTCCGTAGTATCGTACGGACATCGTACGCTGACCGTGCGACCACCCTGCGATAGTCGTGCGAGCACCGGCAAGCTCTTACGGGACTCGCGGTGTTCCAAATCCGCACGGACATCGTGCGATGCCCGTACGAGCTATGCCGGGGCCCTTGCGGTGCCCGTTCGGGGCCCTTGCGAGCTGCTCACGACTTCGAAAATTTCTACGAGCTCTGCGATAGCTCGGGAGCTCGGTGAAACATTCTCACCGAGTCCCCGAGTCCTCTACGAGTTCAAAAAATCCGTACGATGCTCGCAAGAGTCTACGATGTCCATACGCACTCCGTGCGATTTTGCAAAATTTCGACTGAAAACCTACTCGTACGGGGCTCGTAGCGCTAATGTGACTAGGGTATAAAGGTCTATATTAAAATTCATGCATTAGTATTTAATGTCGTTCCTTTAGACTTGTATTTAGATCTGCACCGTATATAGTATTAGCTACGCTATGTATGGAACACTGCAACTGCCTTTTTTGACGTTGCAACTTGACGTGCGGTCGCAGCAGCATTGCATGTGATGATTTCGTCATAACATGTGGCGGTTTTATCATTACATGTGAAAGAATTTCCATTCCATGTGGCGTGGTTAACATTACGTGTGGTGGTTTAACCCTGATGAGTGATACTCTATTCATACAAGTGACGACACTTCTAATACATGTAACTGTTTTACCATTATATTTGACAAAATTGTCATTTCATGTTGTTGAGTCAGTATTACATGTAGTAGTTTCATCTTGATATGAGACACATATTGATACATGTGACGACACTTCTAATACGTGTGACGCTTTTATCATTATATGATTCCAAATCATTAAAAATATATTCTTATTTTTGTTCATGTTTCGCTTTTCTTCACATGTTTCCAGTTTCATTTTAACTCCTTTATATTCACTAAGGAATTGGATCATACAAAGGAAACAAACCCAGAAATATTTATGGCAATGATATTTTTGCACACTGCATAACTCTGTTGCTGATGCGTAATGTTCAAAGAGATGACAGACTTTAATGCTTACATGCAGGGTCTGACAAGTTAGTAATATTTAGTTTGCCATATCATCACATTTATTTTCTTCAAGTTCAATAAGTGCAATATTGGATCAAACACATTCAATTATACATGTACAGTGCATGTGCTTCGAGTTGATTTCAGGTTAAGTTTCGATGAAACGTATTCGCTTACGCATACCATTGCAAACTGTCTGGGTTCGAATAGTTGTTAGAAATAAAGCAGCGATATTCTAAGGTTAATACAGAGCATATTGACTATGATCTGATCAGAACTTTAGCTTACATCTTTATATGACACCAAAACATAATACATACATATATAAATAAAATGAAAATAATTAAACTATATGAGTTTTCTATTTGTATTTGCCAACCGGTTTCACTATATCATCAGGGCAAATACTAGTATAGCAAACAGTATAAATATAAACTAACCTTTTTCCGGAACAGTTTTTGTATTTTTCACGTACATTATATATATAAGATAAATAAAATGAAAAAAATGACACTATATGAGTTTTCAAAAACAAATATACACATTATTAGAAAACAGTCATGGTGCAGAGTTTTGTAATTATATAAAAGAATACTGGAACATATTTCTTGACGACTGTTTTATTTTGTGGCAACATACTTTACATGATTTGTAACAATTCCACATAGTTTTAGATTAATTACATCCTGACATTTAATTTACAAATACAAGTAATTTTTATTTAATTTTCTTTTTTATTTTGCCTTTTCCGGAATTTAAAGGCTTTAAACCTTAGGACTATACATACAAGTATATTCTAGTTACATAATATTTCGAATACTGAGCTGTTAAAACCAATGGTGACATTGACTAGGTAAAACCAGGTTAGGCATAAAAACGTACAAGAAACACTGTGATACAAACAAAACTGGCATGTAAATATTTTGGAAATTGGTGATAATTGATGTTGAGGCATGGCCCCAAAAGAACTCAAGGAAACGAATTTTGGTTAAACAAGCAAAACCTGACACGACACCACATCTACTGACTGACCTGTAGTATCGAAACTTTACTGTTATCGAATAATATGTATACAGTATGTCTTTATTCTTTATTTGTTTGACATGAATGAAGATTTTTATGATTATTTGCCGTAAGACATTTCAAAATGGTTTAAAAGCTGAAAATCATAAGTAAAACAGAAAACAAAGTTAAAAAAAAAATTTGGATGGGATTCGAACTCATTCGTAAAAGTACGCCTGTATAGTTACAGGTGCAGACGCCTTTACCAATTACGCCACGTAATAGACCGACTACACTCATGGATGAAAATAATAAGGTAATATAATATTGTATCTAATTGAAAAAGGCAATCGAAGATTATTCAGTCGAATGTGCTTCGTTACTTTAATATCAAAAGCTGTGTAAGGGGAAAAAGACATCATGTTAACATTTTTTTCAGCGAAGATGGCGCCTGAAACGTGAAACGCGCTTTTCTCTATGACACAAACGACAACTCAAAAAGGAACGACAACACTTGCATTTCCAAATAAATAGACAGTGTCTACAGTGTTCATCTAAGAACTACCCCGATTTTTAAATGAAGGGAGACGCATATATTCCATCTAGCGCTTAAGTCTCCATGCATCTTTTCGTACCTCGTATTAAATATGCGGCCCGCAATAAACAAACCGTACATGTAAAATTTGTGACTTTGTCAAACATTACGTCCCAGAAATAATCTGGACACAGATTGTACCGTTTATTATCAAGGCAATCAACTCATAACTACTACCAATACAAACACGCCTTGAAAAAAGGCCAAACATCGCCATCTTTTGAAATAAGTGACACCTACATGCACTTGAATTTACAAGCCGACGTGTTTAAATGGTAAAATAGGGGATACTGAGGTAAGTTGAACACACTACCGAGAATGCAACGTAACCATCTATGCAAATATAATATAGTTATGTAAAAGTTGTCCTTTTACAGTGTACTTCGTTGTGGCCCATACGAATAGATGCCGTCTATAATGTAACAATGCCATGCAGATACATGAGAGTTCCAACATTCACGACTTAAATTCAGAGTTGACATAAAATACAATAGAGACAGGTGGTGTAATGTATCCCTTAACTTACAGTTACTCTTTTGTCGTAAGAAAACATCAAACACCTGTCAGAATCTCTATGCATACGCTCGTATCAAAGCTAAACATGTAGAACAATAAGGGAATAAGGGAGGGGCTTTCTTGATTATAAAGTATTTTGGTCACTTTCTTGGAACTTTGTCTGATCCAGCGTCACACTAATATTTGCAGACATTGTACATTCTGTTATCTTTAAAACTATGATTCTTTGTAGAAATAAACAACACACCACCAGAGTTTAAAACAGAATAGCTTTAATTTGTATGCTCAATTAAACATAAAAGGAAACATTGTAAAATGTAATAAATAAACAAACATATAAAATACAGTACTATAGACGGCAAAAGAGCTAAATACTTAATGCAAATAAATATGTAGGGTAAATGTAAATACATGTCTATTGGCACAATTGGGACAATACGTTAACGAATATTTATTTATGATTAGTAAACTTCGACAAAAACGTCATTGTGTAAACGTGGCGACATCTGTAAGGACATTGTCTTGCGCTTAGTGTAAACTTGGAATAAAAACTGGCAAAAACTAGAAAACATCTACTTAACGATACCAGTATTGTACATAGAGGTAGATAATCACAACAATGATCATGATTAATGTATTTTACAATAACTTTACTTTTAGAGTGCTTCACTTTCAGTATAACGGAGCAATATCAAGTTCTGAAACAACTTAAAATTCATTTCATAAATATTAGCAGCTATTGCTATAGGATAGCTGTTCGTTATTGGGAGGCGGTTTTAGAAATGAATACTGTGTAACCTGCAAATATTTAGTGGTTCTTGTTTGTAAAAATAACGGATAGCAAATCACACGCTCGACCGAGTTCTTTGTTTTACAAAGGAATATTTATAAAGTAAAATCTATCAATTTTATGCCGTAAATGGCTGTGATTTTAGGAAACATTTTGATGTCGTTCATTGTAGTGTTATGTGAAAGCAATTCCAAGGAGCTCTGGAGACTTTGAAATTTGTGGATTCCTTTGTCTAGATTTGGCGCGTTTTTGCGAGGCCCCAGTATTTGCTATAATTCATTAATTTTTTCGTTTTATCTGTCGAACATTTTGATGTTTTTAAGTTTATGTCTAGGTCCTTTTCATCTTGCACATGTTTATCGCTTGTATGCTTGATTTAATAAAACAAAGGGAAGTAATAATTGAACATGAATATTGAATTGGGTCAGTTCTGTTTCGCATGTGTGTTGAAATGACTGTTTTTGTACTTTGATACATTTGACAAATTTCTCAACCATCTGAGGAGTTATCGTAGAGGATATAAATTAGTTCAGTATTAAAACAGATAGTTGTGTCATATGTAGTTCTTATATACTGGAGTTTTATATTGTGACCATTTTCGTCTGTTGTTTGCCTATGCCTTTTACCGCAATATCCAAAATGTTTTTTTTCAATGTTATTGATTCTGGTTTAAAAATAGATTTCACAAACAAATGTTTTCAGACGCTTAAAACTGTTTGATAGCCATTCAATCTTCATGTAAACGTCGTAATATCCATTGTATATATTCTTTCCTGAGCTGTGGTTTTCATCATTTAGAAAAAAGTGACTTCCTAGAACCAGGAAATATAACGACGAAACTTTTATATGCAGTGGAAATGAACATTTCCTTTACAGACTAAATAGTGAGTATTCAACAATTTAAATTTTAGATGCCTTAATGTTTTTTACATTTTATATAGCTCTTCAAAAGAAAAAAGGGAAAACTCATGATGAAGATTGCTGAATTACGGAGAATACTGTTTTAAGTAATGACCAGTACTGGTTTTTCCAGGAAGCTGACTCGAGAGTGACTCGATAAGCTTAGAGCTTTCTTCACAATCGAGCTTAAATGAATTAGTATAAACTAAGTTATAAGAATCTTTGTGTAAAGTTGTGACCATACGTTTAATAAAAAGTTCTTAAAAACGTTTAAAATGCTTTCGAATTATTCAATAAATCAGTGTTTCCGTATTTATATCTGAATGGTAGGATTTGACAATTTTGGGTTACATCAGTGTATGGTTGGGGAAAGTATGCTTATATGAAAAACGTGTTTGATCGCGTAGTCTGCTATCTAGGGCGAAACATATCTCTCTTGTTCAGCTTTAATGTCACTTTTTGGGACAACGCATGTACATCCAATATGCAGAGTTTCGTATGTGCGCACAAATATCTGCTCACCTTTTTCATTACATAATTTGTTGTTGTTGGCGTCGTATTTTTGCTTTAAAACTTTATACCGATATGGGATTCTTTTGCAACGCGGCAAATCAATACGTTTTCCGGTTTCTCCATCTTGTTCCTGTCTATAACAATGTTTACATTTGCATCTAACAGTTGCGAGTATTGCAGGATATCTATCTTGGTCGTAGTTCAGCAGGAAATACCAAGGACAAAGGGATCTGTCATTTAAGTTCCTAGTAATTAACATTTTCTTGTGACATTTTCTATCAACTGATGCCACTGTCACATTTTGTGTACTTCTTGTTCCAAATGACCCAGTGTCCTTTTTGCCGATTTTCCAGAACACACCTGGAATGAGCTGGAAAGATGGATGTATCCCATTATCCTCACTTAACCAGTCTCTGTACTGCTTCTCTAAGTCATCAGGTAGTGTAGAGCTACTGCTACAGCTTAGTTTCTGTACCGTTCCTTCCGATACGCCAAGACAAGAAGTCGAAAATAGTGACTGAAAAATAATAGCTATTTTAGATATACACTGGATATCTACAAATAAGAAATTAAAGGATATTCGGTTGTAGAAATTACAACAAAATAAATAAACAAAATATCATATTTAAATCCTTTCAAGAATTTAAGTATCATATTCAAATATGAAATGCACTTTGTAAAATTAAAGCTTTATGTATAATGATACACGTATTATCTTCCGTAGAGATATATAGTTACCTTGGTAGGGAAGGGAAAAACATTACAGTAGTGCTGACTAGTCGATGAGACGCGGCATTTATTTCCAATGAATTCATGTCGATAAATTACAAAAACAAATTCTACTGAAGATTTAATAGCAAAGTCGTAATAAGTCCTAACATAATTAAAGATACAAGTAATGATGTACAGAACGCTACTTACCAATAAAAGTAATAAGTAACACATAGTTTAGGTGTAGCCCAGAAGAAATGGACAAAACGTTCTGTAGTACTTTAGTACCAAAGTATGAATATGTGTGTGATGTATTATCTTTTATAAGATATAACATAAACATCTGTGTTTTTTTTTCTGTTGTAATTGCTTTTTGTGAAGAGTTTCGGAGGTTTGTAAGTTAAAAATAGTAAAACATATTACTCAGAGGACAGAAAACGACAGGAAGCGAAACCTTGTGGCTCAACCCAGTTGAATCACAGACTGAATAACCCAAGTTTTATACGATTTGAATGACGCTTAATATAAGTGTTTTTTCTAATTATGTTCAATTAGGATACCTTGCAATCTTCCTACATAATGGCACACTAGTTTTGAAACAAATGTTTATTATAAATGGATATTTAATAATACATCCTAGAGATAAAAATCTAACCTTTCCTGTACTATACAATTTACACCAATGTATTGTTTTCATTTTAAGTTTGGAGTGTATTTGTCCCCAATTTACATGTAGGAAGCTGTAAGTTTCCTGCTTTATTTTGAGTTGTGAAATAATAAAAACAGAAATTAAATAAAGACAATCCACAGTAATGGCCTGACGCTGAAAATGGTCGAAATAATAAATATCAATGTAAATATTGGTATAGTTTGAGTGTTGAACTGTTTATACAACTGGCTGTGACGTGATACAAGCTTTTGTTAAAGAGCATATAAATCATTAGTCGAATGTTTCCTTTTTGAAAGCCGAAACTAGGACAGAAAACTGTACATTCAGCGTGATTCATTAAATATTGCTAAGGGCTTTAATGCCGATGTTGCACTTCTTGTTGTAGGTTTAAAGGAAATGGTCATAGTTTTGGTAGACCTCTTTATGGATTATTATCTTTTTATAAGACAAACAGTTATCATTTAATTTCGAATATGTATGCTTTTTAGCTCACCTGAGCTGGCTCAGGGTGAGCTATTAGGATCGATGAATGTCCGTCGTCCGTCGTCCGTCGTCTGTCGTCCGTCGTCCGTCGTCCGTCCACATTTAGTTCGTTAACACTCTAGTGGTCACATCTTTTTCTCAATTGTCACGAAACTTGGTCAGGATGTTTGCCCCAGTAATTACTGGACGAGTTCGAATATGGGTCATCTCGGATGAAAACTAGGTCACATGACCCAAAAATGAAAAATCTTGTTAAGGCTCTAGAGGCTACTGTTTCAGTCCAAATATCCTGGCAATTTGTCAGAAGGTTGTTTGGTTGATTTCTAGCTTAAGTTTTAATTATGGGTCACCTGGGGTCAAAAACTAGGTCACACAGCCCAAATATGGAAAAAACCTTGTTAACACTCTAGAGGTAACATTTTCAGCCCAAATATCCTGGAAATTTGTCAGAAAGGTTGTTAAGATGATTTCTAGCTCAAGTTCGAATATGGGTCATCTGGGGTCAAAAACTAGGTCACGAGCCCAAATATGGAAAAACCTTGTTTACACTCTAAATGTTACATTTTCAGCCATTGGAATTTGTCAGAAAGGTTGTTTTGATGGTTTCTGGTTTTAATAATGTGTTGTTTATTGAACACCTCATTTGCTAATTTTTATTGCAGTTTTTTAACACCAAAAGATTGATAAATGACATTTGTCTTGTAATCAGTAACATCTTGGACTTCTATGGTAAGGCCAGAGTTTTTATATCTCTTGGTTTATGCGACTGCTTGTACTTTTTTTGAAAAGGTGAATAACAATGACATTATGAACTGACATTTTATTTTTATTATTTCCCCTGTTCCGACTCCATATACTAGTTAATGAAGTGTCAGAACAGTAGGGATATATAATTGAAAGTAATTATTTTAAAGTGTTTATTTTGTTCGAAAATGACAATTATTGACAGGTGCAGTAGACTGATGTTCAATATGTGCTCTGTTCAATACAGTAGGAAAAGTCCTTCATACTCAATATTTAAGAAAACTTCCCATAAACCAAGCAATATAAAAACTTGGCCTAAAATTGGCACTTATATAAAGTTTTAAATAGCGATGATGCAATACATGTTCTTGACCCCTAGTTGAACTTCCATGTTAAAGATTTTGGTAGTATTTTTACATTCACATCACAAGAAAGTTCATATATAAAATTAAATCAATATTTGCAAATAATGAATAGCTTACAGTGCAGATCATGATCAGACAACAAAATAATGAATTGCTTACAGTGCAGATCATGGTCAGACAGCAAAATAATGAATAGCTTACATGATCAGACAGCAAAATAATGAAAGTGCAGATCATGATCAGACAGCTAAACAATGAAAGGGCAGATCATGACCAGACAGCTAAATAATGCATAGCAAAAGTGCAGATCATGATCAGACAGCAAAAAATAAAAAGCTGACAGTGCAGATCATGACCACCCAACATACAATGAATAGCTTACAGTGCAGATCATGATCAGACAGCAAAAAATGAATAGCCAACAGTGCGATCATGATCAGACAGCAAAATAATGGGCCTAGAGCTTAGATATTCAGCATGTGGCAATAATTGACTCTCTACCAAGATTGTTCAAATCATGACCTCAGGGTCAAAATTAACCCTGCCTGGGGGGGGTCTTTTGATTTTACATAGGCTTATTAAGAGGATATCATGAGCCAAAGGTAAAAATTGATCCTTTCTGCTATTAATAACCTTTTATTTTTGCCAGTGGTAGACAGGTGAGCGATACAGGGCCATGATGGCCCTCTTGTTCTTGTTTTTGTTTGCTTTTTTGAGATATGAATTATTCATATAAAACTTCATTTAAAACGACTTTGGGCTCTATCAGTTCTAAATATAATACATACGGTAAAACTAGTTTTAAGGAAAAGAATAACTATACTATACTGGATACGACGGAGGGTATTACAAGGCGCGCTCGCCTCAGGATCCGGAGGGTCCCAGGTTCGATCCCCACCAGTGCCAAAGCAGTTGCAGTGTTCTTAGGCAAGACAAAGATAATTCCACATTACCTTTCTCTCTCTCTTTGATGTTGAATACATCTGGAGTGAGTCTCGAGAGCGATTTATGTAATAAGTAAGAACTTTTTTTGCAATCGAGAGTAAATAAATGAGTACATAAATCAATATCAGCTCTTCTATAACTCTTAGTTTTACTCTCTAAATTGTAGGGATAATCTATCCAGATTATGTTTTAATTTGGTAAGTAATTATATAATTTTTTTACTTATATTGATACATCCCCTGCACACAAAGTGTAAGAGGGTTTACTTGATTCAGCTTGTCTGTCGGTCTGTCCGTCCGTCCATCGGTCTGCCTGTAGGCGTAATCCGTTTGTAGGTCTGTAGACACACTCTGGTGGACTCTAGGCCTTCTAAACTCCTGGTAAAAAATTAATAATAAGTAACATGTAGAAATGATCAGTATCGTGCTTAGTTGCACGTGGTCCATGTTTCGGGTCGCTATGTCAAAGGTCAAGGTCACAAGGGCTCGAAATAGCAAAATCTTGTGCGTTCTTAATCTTCCAAACCCCTGATCGCAAGTTAATGATAAGTTCCATGCCTAGTCGTGCATAATAAATGTTTTTGGTCACTAGGTTAAAGTTCAAGGTCACAGGAGCTCGAGATAGTAAAATATCGTGCTCTGAACCTGATATGAAAATGTGACCATCTTGGATTTTGGATTTGTTTTGAAAGGAAACATTTTGGTAAGACTTTCTAATAGGTTTGTCAACAAACTTGATGGTGTGCAGGGATCCTTTATCTTCTGACGGTTTAACCATGCAGAAAAACTTTGGAGATTACACAGAAAATTTACTCAATGGATACTAAGTGTTAACATGTCTACAAGTAATTTTGCTATATATGGTGAAACGGGCAGGTCTCCATTGTGTATAACCTGAAGAATCAGAATACTTAAATATTGGTTTAAGGTAGTGTTTGGTAATAATTGCATAATTATGAAGTTATATTTTTTTTTAATTTTTTTAAATTTTAAAAATTTTAAAAAAAAAAAAAAAAAAAAAAAAAAAAAAATTTTTTTTTTTTTTTATATAAAATTTTAAAAAAAAAAAAAAAAAAAAAAAAATATAATAATTTTTAAAAAAAATATATTTTTTTTTTTTTTTTTTTTTTTTTTTTTTTTTTTTTTTTTTTTTTTTTTTTTTTTTTCCCCCCCCCTTTTTTTTTTTTTTTTTTTTTTTTTTTTTTTTTTTTTTTTTTTTTTTTTTTTTTTTTTTTTTCTTTTTTTTTTTTTTTTTTTTTTTTTTTTTTTTTTTTTTTTTTTTTTTTTTTTCCCCCCTGCATAATAAGATTTCATTTCATATATAGTACTACACTGTGAAACGATCAGGATAATTGGGTATCAAATATTAAATTGCTATTAAATCAGTTGGGTTTCGGGGAAATGTGGCTGTTTCCTCCTTTCGTACATGTATACTGTTTTGTACCATTACTTAAACAAGATTAATTGGCAACTTTATCAGCGAATGGCAAAGGGCATTGAACAAAGCACTAGTTTGATGTTGTTAACGGAATCGAATAAATGAAAATAATGAAAGTTGTCCTTTTACAGTGTATATATATACTTCGTTGTGGCCCATACGAATATATGCCGTCTATAATGTAACAATGCCATGCAAATACATGAGAGTTGCAACATTCACGACTTAAATGCAGAGTTGACATAAAATACAATAGAGACAGAGGCAGGGGGTGTAATGTCTCCCTTTACTTACAGTTACTCTTTTGTCGTAAGAAAACATCAAACACCTGTCAGAATCTCTATGCATACGCTCGTATCAAAGCTAAACATGTAGAACAATAAGGGAATAAGGGAGGGGTTTTCTTGATAATAAAGTATTTTGGTCACTTTCTTGGAACTTTGTCTGATCCAGCGTCACACTAATATTTGCAGACATTGTACATTCTGTTATCTTTAAAACTATGATTCTTTGTAGAAATAAACAACACACCACCAGAGTTTAAACAGAATAGCTTTAATTTGTATGCTCAATTAAACATAAAAGAAAACATTGTAAAATGTAATAAATAAACAAACAAATAAAATACAATACTATAGACGGCAAAAGAGCCAAATACTTAATGCAAAATAAATATGTAGGGTAAATGTAAATACATGTTTGTTGGCACAATTGGGACAATGCGTTAACGAATATTTATTTATGATTAGTAAACTTCGACAAAAACGTCATTGTGTAAACGTGGCGACATCTGTAAGGACATAGTCTTGCGCTTAGTGCAAACTTGGAATAAAGATAATAAAAACTGGCAAAAACTAGAAAACATCTACTTAACGATACCAGTATTGTACATAGAGGTAGATAATCACAACAATGATCATGATTAATGTATTTTACAATAACTTTACTCTTAGAGTGCTTCAATATCAGTATAACGGAGCAATATCGAGTTCTGAAACAACTTGAAAATCAATTCATGAATATTAGCAGCTATTGCTATAGATTAGCTGTTCGTTATTGGAGGCGGTTTTAAATATTGATACTGTGTAACCTGCGAATATTTAGTGGTTCTCGTTTGTAAAAATAACGGATAGCAAATCACACACTCGACCGAGGTCTTTGTTTTACAAAGAAATACGGTATTTATAAAGTAAAATCTATCAATTTTATGCCGTAAATGGCTTTTAAGAATACTTCTTGGTGATTTTAGGAAACATTTGGATGTCGTTCGTTGTAGTGTTATGTGAAAGCAATTCCAAGGAGCTCTGGAGACTTTGAAATTTGTGGATTCCTTTGTCCAGCAGATTTGGCGCCTCTTTGCGAGGCCACAGGATTTGCTATAATTCATTAATTTTCTCGTTTTATCTGTCGAACACTTTGATGGTTTTAAGTTTATGTCTAGGTCTTTTTCATATTGCACATGTTTATCGCTTGTATGACACGCGATTAGCTTGATTTAATAAAATAATAGTAAAGCTGATTGTTAATTGCAGTCCTGCAAAGGGAAGTAATAATTGAACATGAATATTGAATTGGGTCAGTTCTGTTTCGCATGTGTGTTGAAATGACTGTTTTTGTACTTTGATACAATTGACAAATTTCACAACCATCTGTTGAGTTATCGTTAAGGAAATAAATTAGTTCAATATTAAAACAGATAGTTGTGCCATATGTAGTGACTCAAGTATATATACATGTGAGTTTTATATTGTGACCATTTTCGTCTGTTGTTTGCCTATGTCTTTTACCGCATTATCCAATAATGTTTTTTTTCTTCAAGTTTTATTGATTCTGGTTTAAAAATGTTTTCAGACGCTTAAAACTGTTTGATAGCCATTCAATCTTCATGTAAACGTTGTAATATCCATTGTATATATTCTTTCCTGAGCTTATGATACTGAAACTGGTTTTCATCATTTAGAAAAAAGTGACTTACTAGAACCAGGAAATATAACGACGAAACTTTTATATGCAGTGGAAATGAACATTTCCTTTACAGACTAAATAGTGAGTATTCAACAATTTAAATTTTAGATGTCTTAATTTTTTTACATTTTATATAGCTCTTCAAAAGAAAAAAGGGAAAACGTATAATGAAGATTGCTGAATTACGGAATATACTGTTTTAAGTAATGACCAGTACTGGTTTTTCCAGGAAGCTGACTCGAGAGTGACTCGATAAGCTTAAAGCTTTCTTCACAGTCGAGCTTAAATGAATTAGTATAAACTTAGTAATAAGGATTTTTGTGTAAAGTTGTGACCATACGTTTAATAAAAAGTTCTTAAAAACGTTTAAAATGCTTTCGAATTATTCAATAAATCAGTGTCTCCGTATTTATATCTGAATGGTAGGATTTGACAATTTTGGGTTACATCAGTGTATGGTTGGGGAAAGTATGTGTATATGAAAAACGTGTTTGATCGCGTAGTCTGCTATCTAGGGCGAAACATATCTCTCTTGTTCAGCTTTAATGTCACTTTTTGGGACAACGCATGTACATCCAATATGCAGAGTTTCGTATGTGCGCACAAATATCTGCTCACCTTTTTCATTACATAATTTGTTGTTGTTGGCGTCGTATTTTTGCTTTAAAACTTTATACCGATATGGGATTCTTTTGCAACGCGGCAAATCAACACGTTTTCCGGTTTCTCCATCTTGTTCTTGTCTATAACAATGTTTACATTTACATCTTACAGTTGCAAGTCTTGCAGGATATCTATCCTGGTCGTAGTTCAGCAGGACATACCAAGGACAAAGTGATCTGTCATTTAAGTTCCTAGTAATTAACATTTTCTTGTGACATTTTCTATCACCTGACGCCACTGTCTCTTTTTGTGTACTTCTTGTTCCAAATGACCCAGTGTCCTTTTTGCCGATTTTCCAGAACACACCTGGAATGAGCTGGAAAGATGGATGTAACCCATTATCCTCACTTAACCAGTCTCTGTACTGCTTCTCTAAGTCATCAGGTAGTTTAGCGCTACTGCTACAGCTTAGTTTCTTTACCGTTCCTGCCGATACGCCAAGACAAGAAGTCGAAAATAGTGACTGAAAAACAATAGCTATTTTAGATATACACTGGATATCTACAAATAAGAAATTAAAGGATATTCGGTTGTCGAAATTACAACAAAATAATTAAAAAAATATCATATTTAAATCCTTTCAAGAAATTAAGTATCATATTTAAATATGAAATGCACTTTGTAAAATTAAAGCTTTATGTATAATGATACACGTATTATCTTCCGTGGAAATGAATAGTTACCTGGGTAGGAAGGGAAAACATTACAGTAGTGCTGACTAGTCGATGAGACGCGGCATTTATTTCCAATGAATTCATGTCGATAAATTACAAAAACAAATTCTACTGAAGATTTGATAGCAAAGTCGTAATAAGTCCTAACATAATTAAAGATACAAGTAATGATGTACAAAACGCTACTTACCAATAAAAGTAATAAGTAACACATAGTTTAGGTGTAGCCCAGTAGAAATGGACAAAACGTTCTGTAGTACTTTAGTACCAAAGTATGAATATGTGTGTGATGTATTATCTTTTATAAGATATAACATAAAAATCTGTGTTTTTTTATGTTGTAATTGCTTTTTGTGAAGAGTTTCGGAGGTTTGTAAGTTAAAAATAGTAAAACATATTACTCAGAGGACAGAAAACGACAGGAAGCGAAACCTTGTGGCTCAACCCAGTTGAATCACAGACTGAATAACCCAAGTTTTATACGATTTGAATGACGCTTAATATTAGTGTTTTTTCTAATTATGTTCAATTAGGATACCTTGCAATCTTCCTACATAATGGCACACTAGTTTTGAAACAAATGTTTATTATAAAAGGATATTTAATAATACATCCTAGAGATAAAAATCTAACCTTTCCTGTACTATACAACTTACACCAATGTATTGTTTTCATTTTAAGTTTGGAGTGTATTTGTCCCCAATTTACATGTAGGAAGCTGTAAGTTTCCTGCTTTATTTTGAGTTGTGAAATAACAAAAACAGAAATTAAATAAAGACAATCCACAATAATGGCCTGACGCTGAAAATTGTCGAAATAATAAATATCAATGTAAATATTGGTATAGTGTTAGTGCTGAACTGTTTATACAACTGGCTGTGACGTGATACAAGCTCTTGTCACATGAACATATAAATCATTAGTCGAAAGTTTGCTGTTAGAAAGCCGAAACTAGGACAGAAAACTGTACATTCAGCGTGATTCATTAAATATTGCTAAGGGCTTTAATGTCGTTGTTGCACTTCTTGTTGTAGGTTTAAAGGAAATGGTCATAGTTTTGGTAGACCTCTTTATGGATTGTTATCTTTTTATAAGACAAACAGTTATCATTTAATTTCGAATATGTATGCTTTTTCTTGTTTTTGTTTGCTTTTTTGAGATATGAATTATTCATATAAAACTTCATTTAAAACGACTTTGGGCTCTATCAGTTCTAAATATAATACATATGGTAAAACTAGTTTCAAGGAAAAGAATAACTATACTATACTGGATACGACGGAGGGTATTACAAGGCGCGCTCGCCTCAGGATCGGAGGGTCCCAGGTTCGATTCCCACCAGTGCCAAAGCAGTTGCAGTGTTCTTAGGCAAGACAAAGATAATTCCACATTACCTTTCTCTCTCTCTTTGATGTTGAATACATCTGGAGTGAGTCTCGAGAGCGATTAATGTAATAAGTAAGAACTTTTTTTGCAATCGAGAGTAAATAAATGAGTACATAAATCAGTATCAGCTCTTCTATAACTCTAAGTTTTACTCTCTAAATTGTAGGGATAATCTATCCAGATTATGTTTTAATTTGGTAAGTAATTATACAATTTTCTTACTTATATTGATACATCCCCTGCACACAAAGTGTAAGAGGGTTTACTTGATTCAGCTTGTCTGTCGGTCTGTCCGTCCGTCCATCTGTAGGCGTAATCCGTCTATAGATCTGTAGACACACTCTGGTGGACTCTAGGCCTTCTAAACTCCTGGTAAAAATTTAATGATAAGTAACATGTAGAAATGATAAGTACCGTGCTTAGTTGTACATGGTCCATGTTTCGGGTCGCTATGTCAAAGGTCAAGGTCACAAGGGCTCGAGATAGCAAAATCTTTTGCGCTCTTAATCTCCCAAACCCCTGATCGCAAGTTAATGATAAGTTCCATGCCTAGTCGTGCATAATAAATGTTTTTGGTCACTAGGTTAAAGTTCAAGGTCACAGGAGCTCGAGATAGTAAAATATCGTGCGCTGAACCTGATATGAAAATGCGACCATCTTGGATTTTGGTGTGTTTGAAAGGAAACATTTTGGTAAGACTTTCTAATAGGTTTGTCAACAAACTTGAAGGTGTACAGGGATCCTTTATCTTCTGACGGTTTAACCATGCAGAAAAACTTTGGAGATTACACAGAAAATTTTCTCAATGGATACTAAGTGTTAACATGTCTACAAGTAATTTTGCTATATATGGTGAAACGGGCAGGTCTCCATTGTGTATAACCTGAAGAATCAGAATACTTAAATATTGGTTTAAGGTAGTGTTTGGTAATTATTGCATAATTATGAAGTTATATAGTACTACACTGTGAAACGATCAGGATAATTGGGTATCAAATATTAAATTGCTATTAAATCAGTTGGGTTTTGGGGAAATGTGGCTGTTTCCTCCTTTCGTACATGTATACTGTTTTGTACCATTACTTCAACAAGATTAATTGACAATTTTATCAGCGAATGGCAAAGGGCATTGAACAAAGCACTAGTTTGATGTTGTTAACGGAACCGAATAACTGTTTTGAGCCTTCGCCTTATTTCGTAAAAATTGATAACCATAAAAACAGACATGTGCTATAGAACACATTGTTCCAAGACTGAATATCGTCGTCATGGGAATATTGAACGACAAAACAGGCTGTGTAAACGTTGTGATAAACTAACACATGAAGTTGAGTTTCATTGTATTTTTGGAATATGACACTCCTAAAGAGCTCAACAAAATACTTGCAAAGATATATTATAGTCAGATGCTAAGTATGTTTAAATGTGTTGAATTGTTGAAAACGGAAAATATAACAATATGCTGTATAAAGATGCAACATACTTGTTTAAAACTTTTTTTAAAAAGACAAGATATGTAAAATTGATATAACTGACACTCTGTTGTGATGCTATTGTTTCATTGTTGTTGCCATCATGCCGTAATTTGTATGTGATGGGGTTAAGGCCAATATAATGTACATGCATATGACTAAATAAATTATCTGTTCTGTTCTGATCTTTTCTGCTTAACTTTGTTGCATATTTCAGATTTGGTCACAAGGCTAGCAATGATGTTACTCATAAATCAGGCTGTATATGATTGTGTGTGTGTGTCGTGTGTGTGTGCGTGTGTGTGTGTGCGCCCCCCCCGGGCCCCCGCCCCCCCCCGGGGAGGCTGGTGTGTGTGTGCGTGTGTGGGCGTGTGTGTGTGCGCCCCCCCCGGGGGGGGGCCCCCCCCCCCGCGGCCCCCCCCCCGTTTTGGTACGTGGCATTCCCTGTTTGATATTATTTTTGTATTTATTACAGTATGGAAAAACATTCTACAACTGTGACGTGGCTGAGGAAAAGAAAACAATGTTGGCACAGCTCTTCAGTTTAGAATACAAAGCCGATTACTTCCACCGGTTGTTGCTTCATTGATGTATTCGGAATAGAGAATAACATCAGTCTTATTACGTCATAAATATCAATTTTCTTTGTTTAGCTGTCAGTAGTAGCTTAGCATTACATTTTACTGAACAAAAGACTAGAATTTTCAAGTTGTATCGTGAAGTGTTGGCAAATCTTAAAATCTCAGAAGAGGATCACGCATTTTTTTTCAGAGTTGACGAAATAAGCTAAGCTTATCAGTCACATTATAGTCCTTCTTTCCTTATAACTTCAGAATCAGCTCAATTTTTATTCAGCAAAAAAATAATAAAAGTGTCTTTGAATAAAATACCGTCAGGAGTTGGGTAATGGACGAATGTGTAGCTCGAGCGATTTAATTTTTGGCACCCGACAGACCGATTGTATTTTATTCAACGATAAATTATTAGCACACATTTATAATTTCGAGACTCAGACTTCATTGTCTTTAAAAGCTACAACGCGTGGCAGTAAAGCATGGTAATTTTAAAAAGCAAAATGCGATTGGTCGAGCTTACGTCATTATCCGCCGTCGTTCTTGTATTAACGCGTTGTATTTTATCGTGAAATACAGCCATTTACTAGTATATAGGAATTACAACAGGAATAACCGTTATAAACTTGATATCGTAGGAACATTTTTATTTTTCAACGTTGCTATTATAAACAAACAGTATACATGTACGAAATCAGTAACAATTGAGGTAATTAAAAGCTCTTAAAACAACATGGACATTATCATCATCTCTGTGATGCCACCTAAGGTTAAGTAAATATGCCAGTAGTTTACTATCAGTTATCTGTGAAAGTGAAAAAGCATTGATGATTATTTTTTGCGCAGTTGTCAGGTTGTCTGCAGACCAATGAAACGTTTGTTTCTTCTGTGAAATGCAAGCACTTCAATAAATTTGATTTGCAATTTGATCGGAACTGTTGACAGTGCCTTTTGATTTGAAGTTTACGTTCTGAAAATATTTTGCCTTATTCTACCCGTTTAATTTCCAGTTGTGTAATAATATTTGCTTCCGGGAGGAAGTTAATACCAGGGTTTTCAATATTAATTGATTTATATACCGGTTGTAAGTTCCCCTACGGCATTCTTTAAAAGATTCTCCCGGTACAAGCATCAGATGTAAAATACTGCAGTGCTTCACTAATTTGGAAACAAACTTTTTCCAACATAATTATCTATCAGACGACGAAAATGGTGGAAAGAAACGTTTTGCTTTTTGCAGTGAGTATTTACTTTTGTGTTTTCATCAGATCTAAATCTAGTTTTAGAATACCATTTGCGAAATATTCAAAACGAAAATGTAGCGCAAAACACATTTCATCATTTATCGTGTATCAAGTATTTCGGAAATTCTGTTTATTTATTTGTGTCGAAAATATTGTATAAATGTACGTAACATATATCAAAGAATTTAATTTCGAAACAGATAAATCACAATAATTTAAATTTGCTATCTTTGTTTAACTTTTGTATCTTTGAACATATATACTCTACAGATAATGTCTATGCTGAAAAGCACTTGAAATACGTGTTTTTGTCCAATACTCCAAGCTGCATTGACGACCATTTAAAACCAATAAATAACAGAAAATTTAGTAGATTACTGTAATATTGGAGGGGTATATCCTGATGATATTTTATCAAAATGAAAATACTGAAGTCTTCGTACCATTTATTTGTTTTGGTTTATTTGTCTTTATTGAACGTATTTTTGATATCAAGGCTTAAGAGGCAACATGATTCTCGTTTTTTTTAATATGATAAAATATTATAAGGCTTTGTATTATATTGACGTAAAAAAATAAACACTTGTTTATCTTCAGGTGTGCGTATTCGTATCTGTTCGTATGGCAAGGTCTGACTGCCTAGAGCCATCGAATGCTACACAGATCAAGCTTGAACTGCAAAGCATGATCAAAGACAATTACATAAATTACATGTCTTTTTTTAATATAAAGAGCAATTTGGAAAGAGTGAAAGGACAGCTCAATAAGACATTTGATGCCATCGATGCAGCAACATACGATAGCAATAGCAAGAGAGAGGTTTTCGTAACGAGGTTATATGGAGAACCGAAATGCAAAAAAAGGCGCGAATTTAGGTCCGGGTTGAATCATACCACCAACGAAATGTCGTCTTGTCCATGGTATTACATGCTTGAAGTTGATTATAATAGGGTTCCATTGACTGTCCTGAAAGCTAAGTGTTCGTGTTCAAAGTGTTTAGTGGCCACCCGTAGTGGATATAAGCGAGATCAAAATGGTAGTGCCGGTTATTGTGAGGAAGTAAGTTACCATATGCCAGTGATACGTAGAGAATGCATCGGTGGTGTTTATCGATATCGAATCGCAATAGAGAACATACCTGTTGGCTGTACATGTCAGAGGTGCAACCGAAAAAAGAAACAAGGAAAGGGAAATTTGCAATAAGTACCTGACTGATTGATATCTATTGTCATGAAACATAATTTCCGTTTGAGACTTATGCAGACTTACTCTTCTTATACACCGTCTGTATATTTAAAATGAAGCTATAGGTCTATTACCAATTCAATTAATATGTTTTATACTTATGTGTTTATGACTTGAGACAATACTTCCATGTATTATAATGACCTTTTACCGTCATGGTGTGGTGAATTAACTCAGATTTTGGTTCATTGCAAAACCTTATCTGGCCGACCGGTTTTGGGAGATATGATTGCATTGTTAGGCAATATGGCCTCACAGAATATGTTCAAATAAATGCTTCTACCTAAACAAATCACCGACAATCAGCTAAAACTCCTTTGCATTTATTATCAGCTATAATACTGTGATTAACGATGTAAGGAATAAGAAACTATTTTAACTGTTATTGTTGAACAAAGTGTTGTTCTGTCATTTTTTATTAGTGTCAGGAAAACATGTATAAATAGAGAAGTAGAATATTACCATACCAAAATGTTATTTAATATAACATGTATTCAATGCATTAACAGGAGAATCCGATTTACGAACAAATAATTAAAAAATTAACACCATGGTATTGTTGTGCTATATCTAAAACAGTTTATTCAAATATTGGATCGGTCAGAGCAGGATTCATTGTTAATTCACGTATGGCTGAACTCACTGACATGTTTCTTCGCTTCCTTCCTATACTATTTCAATGACCATTGTCATTGCTTCCTTCTTTTATACTATTTCCAAGACCAGTTTCATAGCTTCCTTCTTATACTATTTCCAGACCGTTTTCATTGCTTCCTTCTTATACTATTTCCAAGACCAGTTTTATTGCTTCCTTCTTATACTATTTCCAGACCATTTTCATTGCTTCCTTCTTATACTATTTCCAAGACCAATTTCATTGCTCCCTTTTAATGCTATTTTCAGACCATGTTCATTGTTTCTTTCTTATACTATTTCCAAGACAAATTTCCTTGCTTCCTTCTTATACTATTTCCATGACCATTTTCGTTGATTCCTTCTTATACTATTTCCAGACCGTTTTCATTGCATCCTTCTTATATACTATTTCCAGGACCATTTTCATTGCTTCCTTCTTATATACTATTTCGATGACCATTTTCATTGTTTCCTTCTTACATTCTTTTTCCAAGACCATTTTCATTGCTTCCTTCTTATACTATTTCCAGACCGTTTTCATTGCTTCCTTCTTATAATATTTCCAAGACCATTTTCACTGCTTCTTTCTTATACTATTTCCATGATTATTTTCATTGCTTCCTTCTTATACTATTTCCATGATCATTTTCATGACAGCTTTTCAATTGTGTTACGTGTTTCAATTAAAGTTATATAGATTTAGCTAAGATTATAAAATTCTTACAGCTCAAGTTTATACCATTCTTCTGCTTGATAATTGGCATGAAAAAAGTCAATTTAATAAGCATTTTAGATAGTTATATGCGAGTGTAAATAATTTGAGCTTGTAAACAAATAGTACACAAGGCAGTTGTTTTCTCAAGCTACTATGAAATTCCTCGTTACTATTTTAAACCCAATTTGTAACGCACCTTATGTAAAATCTTAAAATTTGCTATAGCTTTGACCTTTCTTTATCCTTGATGAAACTTTAAAGTTTTTATGCCTATTTAAAGCCTCAATGAGCCGTACAAAATAACATTTTAAAGATATTTTAAGCACTCTTCTGATTGTACGGATGTATCATTGAGCAGTATTTTACAGCGAAATAAGTGGCCCATTTTTTGCAGTCAATAGATAAATCCCAAAATCTCTTAACTTTACGACCGGTAAAATTAAAAGTTGTTAAGTTACATTTAACCTATTTTCCGATTTTCTCAGGTGATAAAAATATTAACTGTCGGTAAGAAACTAAAGGATAGCAAATGATTACTATTGTTAGACTATTGGTCAATACATGTATTCAATATTCTAAAAGTAAACATCATTGATTCATGTCTAAAAAAAAAAAAAAAAAAAAAAATTTAGTCACTTTGAAAGGTAGTACTTTACATGTTTAATGTCATAGGGGTCACATAAAATTTGCGATTATTATTATTTGTGACAACCATAATTGTACCGATCCGTACAAAAGAATAATGTCATTCTTTAGCTCAGATTTAAAAGAAGCAGGATTTCCATGTCTTAGAGCTGTTGGGTTTACAAATTTAATTTAATTGGGGGTAATTAAAAAACTAATTAGCTTTTTTATATCGCTAAATATAAAGCTTTTATGAGTGAGTGCGTGGGTGCGTGCGTGGGTGCGTGCGTGGGTGGATGGATGCATGCATGGATGCATGCATGGATGCATGCATGCATGGATGGATGCATGCATGCATGCATGCATGGATGCATGCATGGATGGATGGATGGATGCTCAGCGCTGCAGGAGAATGCATGTATGTATGTATGTATGTATGTATGTATGTTTTTGTAATGAAATGTTTCAGGTTATTGTATATTTCTGTAATGATAACGAACTACTATGTTCAAGACTGGTACACAAGAGATGTTTGTAAAACATGTATGCCCTTTGACGGCAGCTGATCAGCCAATTAGTTGTTTTGCAATAAAGGTAACCTTACCATTGACAAACTTTGAGGTCACTAGCCCAAAGTATTCTTTAGATACTGACTGGACATTTTTTTCTGTTGTGACCTTGACATTTAATCTGTTGAACTCAAACTCCATAGGAGTCATTCACTTGTCATGTTCAACCTACGTACAAAGTTCGAGGACACAAGGCAAAATTGTTCTCTAGTCATGAGATTTTGTGTTAAAGGTCTCCGTGACATTGGAACTAAAACTGAATAGAGGTCATCTACTGGTCAAGATTAACCTACCAACAACATAGGCACTGGGCCAAAGCGTTTTCAAGTTATTTATTGTATACGTCTTTTTCTGTTGAAGGTCACTATTACCTTAACCTTTGACTTACTGATCTCTGATCGGTCAAGCTTGACCTACCGACAGACCGACATGTGCAAACTAATGTACCCCTCCATCTTCGATGGGATAGGGGCATACTAAAGTAGTAGAATAGTATCTGAAATTAACTGCCATCACCTCCGGGCAAGCTATATCCGTACGCGACGGTCATGCGTTTGAATGATAACTAGGTTGTTAGCATACCATTTGTGGAAATAAATTATTCACATATTTCAAATTTGTTAGTAAACATTTATATTTTCCTTGTTCCCAAATCTTAACTTGCCCATTTGCATACTTTGAGCACTTCTGCCCACGCATATCGGTTTATTATACTTCCCTTACATTTTCATTTAACACTACCGTCATAAGGTTCATTTTCCAATCCCATTATTTTCAATTTTTTATATTTTGATACTATAAAACTGTAAATAAAATGTTAGTTCAATATTTAAAAATAACTATTTCATCTATTACCAGTATTTGGAAAAATGCATGTAAATAATTTGTTATGTCATGTCTTAACATTATCAACTTATTTGAATAAGATAAAGATTACAGTTTTGGTTCTTACCTTAAATATTTTATTTCAACATGCCAATTTTTAATATTAATTCATTATCTAATGTTTAAACTATGATGGCACTAAAATGCCCCACTCGTGTATCTGTAAATGGGTAGCAGTAATGAGAGATTTAAAATAAACTAAGAGCTTTCTACTCGATTCTAGCTGTTACAATGTATTTAACAGAACTATTGTATATATGCATTAATTGAATAAATACTGTTTAAACCAAACAAGTTTATTTTTTACGGTTTTTAGTGCGTGTCCAAATTTAAAAGTTGTTCTATGGATCTGTCTTACCCTTTACATGCAGGCAAATGGGTGTTAATGGTGTTAACGAGTTTATAGGAATAAAGAACTGAAATCCCAAGATCTTGCAGATGTCACAACAGCACGTGCATCTGTATATCTGAAAGATAAAGAAAGTATCAACGAACTTTAAATATTTGCAATGTCATTTCAGCCATTTGCAGAGACAAAGGGACTGTACTGCATGCGTACTTATATTGTGTCCGATAACGATGTTAATGCCTTTTTGCTTGCTACTTTATAGGAATAAAGAACTGAAAAAATATGTTGTACATTTTGTACATGGCTGATAACAAGACCAGTCACAAATGTCACAACATTACATGTATCTATATGTCTACAAGACAGTCTTCTCTCAGAGGTGCACAGTGTGGACTTCTAAAAGGCAAATAAAGTTACTGATTTGTTCCAGTGGTCAAAGAAAGGACCTCTGTGAAGTAGGGATATGTAGGTTTTGTGATCGCACAGATTCAAAAATTTGACCTTAAGTTGTGACCTTGACAGTTATCATGGGTTCTCCACATTAAAATTATATAGTAAACATTTTACCAAAGTTTCATCAAAATACTGCAAAGGGTTAAGGAGATATGGAGCGGCCAGGAAATTCAATACTCAAACATTTGACCTTAACTTGTTACCTTGACCTAAAATGACCAAATCTTCGGTTCTGCTTATCGCCTTGAAATGGTTAACAATTGATTTTCATCAAAATCTTTCAAAGGGTTAAAGAAATATGGAGCGAACACAGTTATCAAGACACAAACGTCTGATCTGAAGTTGTGACGTTGATATTGACCAATCTGAGGTTCATGGGTATGAGAACGACATGTCTGCTTTATGTTTATGAAAATATATTTGCACGCGCTCAAAACACAATCCCACAGGGGCCTGTAGGCGAACGACGGTAAAATGAAAATTTTCAAACCTGGTAAAATCGTGATCAAGTTCATATTTAAGCTTGTCTAACAGTGTCAGTATTAGCCTCAGACGTCTGAGTTTTCAATATTCAGGAGCTGTTGGCATAGCCCTTAAATTCATACACACAAAACGTGTTCAATACGGTAACTGTCGCTTCTATAGTAGGCCTAGCCTCTCTGAACCCCCGTATACGGTTTATTACGTTAAAGGTTATGTTATACTAATGAATTTTAACTCTGTATATGTATTGAATGAGCCGTAAATAAGTCATTGAATTAAACTGATTATGTGATCATTTGGCATGAGTTTCATCAAAATCCTTAAAGGGGTTTAAAAGATATGGAGCGGACAGGAAATGCTAGAATCAACCGTTTGACCTTGAGTTGTGACATTGACCTTGAGCCAGCGTTATCGGGTCATAGGTTTTGCACATCGTCTGAATGAGTTGAACATCAGACCCGAATTTCATCAAAATCCTTAAGGAGGGTTAAGGAGATATGGGCCGAACAGGGGAATGTTATCGACGGGCGGACGGACGGACGGAGACCATTTATATATCCCCCTACCCCTACGCGGAGGGGGATAAAAACTTAAAAAGACTAGAAAAGTTTCGACGACTGAACTTTTAATCTTTGCGTAGCTGTACATCGATCATTAGAACAAACAAAGGGACTGTACTGTGTGATTACTTATATTGTGTTCACTAACGGTGTTAAAGTCTACTTCCTTAAAACGTAAATCTTTATAGAAATAAAGAATGGAAAACATAATTTGTATACGGCAGATCACCTGATCTTTTGAGTTAATAAAGGTGTCTGCCGCTCACTCCGGAGGTTGCGGGTTCGAGCCCCACTGGGGTCATGATCGTACCTCCTCACATGACACTAGTACTGGTTTGTTCAGGAAGCGGACTCAAGAGTGACTACAAGCTTTCTTCACAATCGAGTATTTAAGTAATAGAGTTTTTAAAGTAATTTAGAAAACTATGCATTGCACACTCATATTTCTATGGAAATGTTATTATTTAGATGCAGTTCTTTTTATGTGAGAAGTTTGCAGTTTCTTATGGAGGATAGGGATCTTGTACTGGTTCTGCTCAAGAACGCTGGTACCTGTAATAATGACCAAAATGCGGGTGAAACGAGCGTTAAACTCATATAAGAAAACAACAGCAATTTTTTATATGCAAACACCGTAAAATAAATAAAAATCGCGATTATTTAGTTAATTATCAGTTTATACGAAAAGTAATTATAACGGTATTTGAATGCAGTTCATGCTTCTGTTTGTGATACATTAGTTATCCTAGTATAAATAAAGTCAAGACAACACAAAGTTTTCAATTTACATGTTTCGACTTTATGTGTTCGTCAGAAAATATACAACATACAGTATACAAAACAAAGACGACACGTCTGTTAAAAAGAACGCGAACGTCCGCGTGATGAAAAACAAACGGAGGGATCAGACTGATACGACGGGTTTTATTAAAATGAAAGGTATTTATTCAATACACGTTAAATAAATATAAAACTCAATATGTCTATATGAAAAACCATTACTAATGAATATAAGACAATTGGTTATGGTAAGAGCTCACATCAAATAATACGCTGCAGTTCATACAACTGGGCCAAGTTGTATTTAAAGTATGGATCCAGTAAGTCTTGCGCATCAGTCTATCCAAATCGACAAATAAATGGTAAGAAGCTAAAAGTGTCCATATTTTGATCAAAGCTATTAAAATGAGTAGCAATATTACTAGCAAATCGCTGAAATTATTTATATAAAATTTGTGACTGTTCATCCGTCTGGAAACTTGTTGTTGTGTTTGGCCTACATATTGTATTTTACTGTTTTTGCATGTTATAAGATAAATTACATTAGTAGATGTACAATCTGTATTTACTCTTAAGTTTAAACTTGACATATTGCATGAACTGATGTGCAATGTATACACACCTAGGCCTATTGAATCGACTTGAACGGGTGTGGACGGGGGTAAGGAGTGTAGACTAATACATTGAACTAACTAAAAAAAGTCCTTGAGATTTTTACCTCGTTTATAGGCCATGACTGGTTAATAAGAGTGTAATTATTGGACCTTAGGATTTAGTGATAACTTGAACAAATCCCAGTATTTATGAAAATTAAGGCCAATATTTGGTAGGGAATTGTTATATTTTACAACAAACAGCACAATATTAGTATGTGTATGGTTATTATTATAAATCAGTGATTGATCCTGTGTCATATTACTTGTCATTATATTCGCCTTGTCAATAGTATCATCTAAGTAATTTCTAATCTTGAAAAAATGCACGTAGCTTATCTAAGGATTCGGCAAATTGGTGATCATCAGATATAATACAACGATACCTTTTAGCTTGAATGTAGGGTATCTCATCCTTACAAGTTTTAGCATAGGAGGAAGAATATTCAGGTGCTGATGAATGTTAGTATTTTTAACATGAACCATTGTGCACACGTTATTACTGGAATCCTTACAGATATCAACATCAAGAAACGACACATGGTATTTCGTTTTATCATTAGTAAACTTGATTGCATCATGAAAATCATTTAAGGCCTTTATAAATTTGTATAAATCATCAAGGGATGATCCCAGACCATGAACACATCATCCAAGAAACGTAGCCATGACAGGTTTCTAGAAAATCTTGTTCTAGCTAACCCATGAACAATGACGCATATGCCGGAGCCATGACCGCACCCATAGCCGTCCCCATAATCTGTAGGTAGTTGTCATGATTAAATTGAAAGTGAATATTCTTGAGTGTGAGACAGGCGTCAATGCCGTCAGTATAATTATATTGGTATACAATGAACTCACGCATACATGACAGGCCGACAAATTAGACTTTTATCCTATGATTTGGATATATATGCCATAATAGGAATGTCCTTGCATGTTTGTATGCTGGTACTCTTGATGTTGCAGGCACTGCGTTGCTTACGATAGACGTTAATCTCAACGGGTATTCCCTTTTTATTTACAACTTTGTTTACTTTGACCTGCATTGGGGAAGTTTGAGGTTCTGCGTAAGCAAATGTCATGTTTCAAGAGGGCAACTCAAGTTTAAACAAAATAAATGTATATTTGTACTGTTTTCTTTGGTGCCCCTTCTTTTGAATTTACTGTGTTAATTCTGTATCGCACTTAGCAAAATATTATTAAGTATTATTTTGTTTCAATAATTTAGCTTTGTTCTGTGCTGCCTTTACGTATGGCTGAAGGATTGGCTTGCTTTTATTGTATTTCAAGTTGTTTGCAATGTTGTTCTTGCTGACGTATAGGAATATCTATTTTCGTTATATTTACAAAGTTTTACCAATTTGTAAACAGTAGTCTTCAACATCATAACCTAAGGCGTATCAGACAAAATGAATAGAGGAAACAGTCATACAATTAGAAGTTTATGTATAACTTTAATTTGTGCTGGTTGTAGACCTAAATTTCATATGCCATAGCATTAACAGTGTTTGCGAATCGACATTTATCCCTGATAATAGAAATGCATGTAAGTCGGAACTTACATACACATCGAACGCGTCCGCTGTTTCAAGTTATCTTTAGTTCTCTACAGATAAATTAACCTATCGTGTGTAACACCGGATACGGCTCCTTTCGAGGGAGCTGTATTCGTCGCACATTAACGAATACAGCTCCCCGGTGAGCTGTAAGCGGTGCGCATCAAGGAATACAGCTCCCCTAATAAAATGGGAGCTGTATTCGGGGTTCTTGTACCTTTTTTTCGAATAGAGCGCCCCAGTGACCCGATGACCCAGTGACCCGATGCAGCATAGACGTATCATTCGTTTATACAAATACGCGGCAAATAATATTTTATAGAATAAAAGCCATTGGATGTCTGTCTTCTTGTCCGTACGTGTTGGACGGACAGTTGAATGAAAACTTGAAGTTTAATGACTTGATATCGAAGAATTATTTTCTTTCAATAAACCATTGTTTTCATATGACGGTAGCACATAAGGCAAAAATATTGTTGACGGAATAAAGCTCATACACATCAGGGTGTACGGCCTGACAGACGGACGGATAAGACAACATACAGGGTAGGACAACAGACAGATGGTGAGAAAAATAGACGGACGGAATAGTTGTAACATGCAGTACATTGAACAGGTGTTAGATGATCTTAGGTTATTAAGGTTCATAATTTGTAACTGTGAACATTTTTCACATAGGGATCATGGCTCTTTATATACTTTAATAGAGCAAACATAGGGAGCTCTTTATATACTTTAATAGAGCAAACATAGGGAGCTCTTTATATACTTTAATAGAGCAAACATAGGGAGCTTTATTCAAATTTGCATATGCTTTGGTTCGAATACAGCTCCGCTATACCAAAGGAGCTGTATTCGTTTATTTGCACCGAATACAGCTCACGTACAGATACAGTATTCGAAGGAGCTGTATCCGGTGTTACAATTGTGTAATCAAATCGTATAATGGCACATTGTTATTTAAAAGTGATGATCAAAATAGTTATTCTTGAAAACTATCTCGAACCGAAAACTTTCTCTTTATTTTTCGACATTACACATTGACTAATTAAAACCGAGGATAATGTTTCAGTGAAACAAAAAGTGAAGTACAAATAACTCATACAATTATTGTGTTTTTATTGAAGCTGGCGCTCGAAAAATTCAATATAAATAAAATCCCTTTGAGTTATCACAAATACAAACATGACATAAATCGTACATAAAAACGTATAAAAAACATGTAATGTGCATGAAGATCTTTAAAAGACTACTAGTATCTTAACAATAGTAACACTATAGGTCAAATTCTTGTAGTACCAATTGAACCAAGATATTTTCCATTCTTTGATATATTTGTAGATAAATGTGTTACTTGTATACCATCTTAATACTACGTAAGAGCTATTTATGTAATACATCAATATTATAAGGCGCTTAAATGAAAGACAAACGGTATAAGTAATATAAAATGCAGTTTACGTAAAATATAGTATAAATAGATCACAATAACACAGTAGCAACCGCTATAACCCTCATTCACTAAGTCACTCAATGCAAACGATTAAATCAAACTATTAAAGTATGCGGTTCTGATAACCGTCCCTGATACAAATAAGGTATGTTTTGCTATATTGTTTAAAGAATGAATGAAATGAAATGAATGAATGAATGAATGAATGAATGAATGAATGAATGAATGAATGAATGAATGCTATAACTTGCTTCGGAGAACGGTGTATAGTACCGGGGAGCAATGATACGGTCAAACCCGTATTGCGATATATTGCGATACAGCCAATTCATATTGAACAAATAAAATAAAATAAAGCCAAATCATTTCCGTAAATGGGCAAGTTATAATTAAATATACTTAATACCGAATAAACTTTGGAACTATATTATACATGTATCCAAAGAGTGGCAAAGATGATCAAACATGATCTTCTTTAAATGCATAGTAATTTGCAAAGTGAGTAGTACATTTAAGCCTGAATATCGCGGTACGGGAATTCATACCGCGGCACTTATTGGCCCGGCTCTGTATTGCAATATACCGGTATAACGGTTTATCGTTGCACCACTAGTATAGTATCATATAACGTATTAAAAATGTATAGCGCCCTATCAGATTTTGAACAGTTATGTATGATGCTACCTGAATCACAATAAATTCTCCCTGACCTTTTGTTGGCTGTTCTGTATGAAAAATAATCCTAAGCGACTTTAAAAAGATGACAAAAACAACTTTGTAGTAATTAATACCTTTAAAATAATGTTTTGATAGAACATATTTTACAGTTATTAATATTCAACAGAATAAATAAAACATAATCTATAAATGTATCACATGTTGCTTAAAAAAGTGAAGTATAAAACAATGTTGTAAAAGTAAATATAGAATCTTATCGGTAATTTGCCCCTTTAAAGCGCTTATCTGCGTTGATACGAATACCAGGTAGTGACGTTAAAACGGTGTAAATAGTATGATAAAAGGATTACAGGTCTTTTCTTGTGACCTCAAAGGATTTGAATACTTCCTTGAAGCATTTTGTACATACTTATTGACCGAAAAATATTATGAGTTTTAAATATAATGATTAATGCATTAAGTGTAAATTGCAATAATCAGGCGCCGATCATTGCAAACAATTTCTCGTTGTTTCTTTTGATTGTCATAGCTTTATTTTCAACAAAAAGATTTGTTCTAACCTTACTTTAATTTGTTTTTAAAGAATGCGGAAGAGAAATCATTTCCGCTATCAAAATGATCTTATGTTATTGAACAAAATTTCAGAAGCAGTGTCATACAAAATGTATCTAAGCATGAAATAACGATTTAAAAAGTAAACAGGTAAATCGCAACTCGTCATCGTTTGACTGTAACAATATTTTTAATGCGTGAAAAATATCACTTCCCGTACAATTGCCTAAAAGTTAAAACTGTACAACAAAATGTGCTATTATTTGAAAATGCGAGTAATTTTTTAGTAAGTAAATGCAAATAATTCTTTCTAAAAAATAGTCCTACATACAACAAAGCATCGCAACACAATAGTCGTTTAACAATAAATAAACCTGTATGAAAACTAAACTAGTTACTTTAGTTAGTCCCGTTTCTTCAGGTCAAAATAAATAAGAGTTAACAAATAACAATTTTCAACAATTCAAATCATTTAGCTTTTTTAGCCGATGTTTGCAGATTTATCTTTAATTGAAATAACCAACTATTCAATATCTATTCCGGAAACAGTCATTAAACGAGGCTTAAATAAAACTTTTAAGAATGTGAAGTTTTTACACTGTACCTTTGATATGACTCATTTAAACATTTTACTTTTTGACAATATCTTTTCATTAAAATATGTATGTTTTTGTAACAAGAGATGAATTCATGCTTTTTCCAAACGGACCTTAGGTACAAATGATATATACAAGATTATTGAAGATTGTCACAATCCTCTCAAACACAGAATTAACCTGCATTGACTGACGTCTCTGTTTAAATGTTTAAATTAAAGTGCATTATTTATTAAAAAAAAGACTTATCTCATAAATTGTTGACTAATATATCCACGGTTCTAAAACTATCAAAATGTTAAACAAGCACACGCTTAATGTTTGAATACATTTTCTTAACCAGGAAATGAAGATATGCACATTTAGTGGCAGTTTTCTTGAAATACACTTCGTACTTAAATAAACAAGGATCGTTAATACTTGACAAAAACATACTTGATAAATCACGTAACATTAATGAGCTAATGAAATAAATAACGATCAATGAATAAATGAGAACACTTTAAATACTGATCAAACATAACTCTCTGAGATTTGTTGACTAGATTTTGAAATGATAGATCTAATAATAATGCTGGCAAATTGAGGATAACAACTACTAAATACAGAAAGATGCCGATCGTGTCACTTTTGACAATTTTCGAACGTTCTATAAAAGCAATGTCAGAAACATACATCAATAAGACACGACAGCGTATTGGTCATTTTTTTCCCACAAATATAACCTTATTGAAACTTTAGTGTATACAGGAAAGGATAAATTGCTAAGTTACTTTAACAATTAAAATTCACATAAACTTCCATTACTTGTATTTTTGTCTGAAGCCCCTAAATTTGAAAACTTTTACATCTTCATATGCAGCTACAAACGGGAAGCTCATCACCATAGAGTAATACCAGAAATTGAGCAAATTACACAATTTAGCACATTCATGTCAACTGTTCACAGGTCGTCTGCACGTGCAACCCACTGGAACTTCTTCCATGTGTATATAATAATGGTAATAACCTCCTGTATTAGAATAGCTTTCTGGGCAATTCCACTTTATCACTGGAACGTACGAATTGACTGTTGCACAACGACCCACTCGTTGTCCACCTGCCCCCGACGCCAAACATCGTTTGCAGGAACATTTTGCTTTCGCCATTGACTGAGGTTCTCTGTTAAAATCAACATCTATAACAACAAACCACGGACACGTGGAACTCTCATCGATAGCAGAATTTCGTGACAAAATCGAGTTTCTCTTACACGAAGGTTTTCCATAAATTCGACTCTGGAATGGTTTGAAAGCACGGAAGCGACCACCTTTATCTCTCTCCTCCCGTCGCTCTATATTATGTTGAGCATTTCTGCGGTATTCAGGAATAACATTATAACTCCACCGGCCCAAATAATAGTCGTTAAATAGTTTTCTGTATAATGCAGTTTTATTTGCTTCTGCGTAGGGAGGATGAATGCATTGGGCTTCAGTCGTGGACCAGATACACAGCGTCAAGTGGACGAGCAAGAATATCTGAAAATATAAAAAATATTTTTATCATCAAAGACATAAATGATCTTTTTGAAATGATCTATCTGCATTATTTATATGTTTCATTTCAGTAGCGGTTATTTTTCAGAGTGTCAAAACGTATTCTTCATTTCTTCTTCTATGACACGCAATTTAACTTGAATCTCCCTAACATTTCTTAAAGTTAGAGAAAAATGTAATACGATTTTAATAATAAACGATTAATGCTGTAACGTAGACCTACTTGTTCAAAGTTGAAATTCATTTCTTAGTGTTTTTGTACTGTTTGCTTCAAGTCTTTCTTTTTAACTGCTATTTTCAGTAAAATGTTAAAGAATGATTGCAGTGATAAAACTCTCGCATATATATATTATACATACACCAGCATGCTGCAACTTTGCTGTCGGGATTTTTAGCACGTCATATGAGCAAATTCAAATATAGCATAACTGGTAATCAAAATTGTCTTCCGTTTGTTGATACTTCACTTTTACTGTTCCGGCGCTGTCTTCCAATCGCTTATAGTTGACTGATTGTTTAAGCATATCACACCGACCGGTGCTTTTTGTTATCAATTTATTAGGTGAATGTATTTAAAAGTTTGCCCTATAGAGTTTTTTACTCCACCCCTTCCATTGATTTACTCTTCTACCACTTTCCGGTTCAGCATTTTAATATACGTCACTGATTGGTCAATACTTATAAGGGAAATATACCCGTATCGAATCAATGTTTCTTAATAGGCGATGACATTAAGTACGCTATTCAATAGATTTTAACATAGCACTAGATTTATCACAACACGGAAGAAGTAGCGTTTGCTTTTTACTTTATGCTTACAAAGATCTCTACCTGCCTATTCATGCAAACATCATTTTTATATTTTAAAATCCTCTTCGGGAGTAAAATCAAAGTTACTGTATTTTTTAATTGAAATGTTTGATACAGATAAAATCGTATCTCTATTTCTAATAGCATTTAATTAAATATGGATTCATGTAAAGTAAATGCTGTTAAAGGTTATCAGTAGAATGAATTAAATTGCACTAAAACTGTTCCTGATACGTGTGAAAGCATTTTATCTATAATCTCTTATTGTTGAAGTGTTGAACTTTCCATCGTGCACCTTGAATATTTAGACCAGCAATGTAGCATTTAACATCAGAGTTAAAGAGTAAAAAAAACATTTTGTGTCGCACTGGGGGGGCCCCCTTTTTTTTAACAAAAAAAAAAACCCCCCCATACCCCCCCCCCCCCCCCCCCCCCCCCCCCCCCCCCCCCCCCCCCCCCCCCCCCCCCCCCCCCCCCCCCCCCCCCCCCCCCCCCCCCCCCCCCCCCCCCCCCCCCCCCCCCCCCCCCCCCCCCCCCCCCCCCCCCCCCCCCCCCCCCCCCCCCCCCCCCCCCCCCCCCCCCCCCCCCCCCCCCCCCCCCCCCCCCCCCCCCCCCCCCCCCCCCCCCCCCCCCCCCCCCCCCCCCCCCCCCCCCCCCCCCCCCCCCCCCCCCCCCCCCCCCCCCCCCCCCCCCCCCCCCCCCCCCCCCCCCCCCCCCCCCCCCCCCCCCCCCCCCCCCCCCCCCCCCCCCCCCCCCCCCCCCCCCCCCCCCCCCCCCCCCCCCCCCCCCCCCCCCCCCCCCCCCCCCCCCCCCCCCCCCCCCCCCGATATAGATGATAGTCATGAATTCTGTTATTGTAAATCCCTCATTGTTGAAGCGTTAAAGGTGTAATATTTAGACCAGCAATGTAGGGTTTGATATCAGAGTTGAATAGTAAAACACGTAGTGACACAAATATTTCGTGTTGCACTGATAGTCATAAATTATGTAATTGCTTGACCTTTTAGATTATTACAAACAAATTAAAGCAGTGATGTCTTTGGAAGAAAATACAGAGTGTATAAAATATATACACAACTTTACTGCTGTAATCATATCAGTATGTGGAAGCTTTTCAAAAATAAATAAATTGTATCTTTTCTTATAGTTAAAGGATTCGTTCTTCCGCGTGTAAATCTGACTGTTGGTAAGTGCTGTGTTTGATGGTATTTATGGATTATTTCATATGTTTTATCTGTAACGAATAATGATTCAGGCTACAGACCACTTTTCTGATACATGCATTAATAAAATACTCTCTTATAAAGCTTGTCATATTCGGGTGGCGAGAACTCAAGACGAATACTCCTAAACACACTTAGATCTATATTAGATATCTTAAACACTTCTACGGAGTCCGCAAATTTAACTTACATGAACAAAGAATAATTTCAAAATGTTGTCAGTGACCACAAACACATGAATTTAACATGCAAGTAAGTCAAGACACATACTTACATAAATTATTTTAAGACAGGAAAAGAGATACCCCTTATTACATTTCTAGCATCTGTTAATGTATAAACATTTTAGTGTAAGCTTTGAGTGTGAACAAAATAAACGCATTGCTTTGGAGTGAAATGCAAACGGGAACAGAGCTAAAGACGACACAAAAACCTTGATTTGGGATAACAAGTAAAATCAAATGGGTTTTATAACCATGCAACTTGCTTTGATATGAACAGATTTTCCATTAGGCAAACGGGAGTAGAATGAATGGGAAAACTTTTATTTAACATGTTTACTTTAACTTCGTCAGTTGTGTGGAACATGAACAAACATCATTCAAGTATCTAAATGTGGGCTTCTGTTGTTGAAAGTATTACTTTGAATCGAGGGTTACCATGGATATCTCGTGCAGCAAATATGCCTCAACGATCGTGCAAATATGTTCTTCTTCTTCCCCGCCCAATCCGTACTTTATTTCACTATTATTTCATTGAATAACTAGATCGTTGCACAGTTTAAGTTTTGAAGTGAATCATCTGAGTCAAGCATGTACATGTACAACCACTTCCCTATCAGTGAGCACTGTCTAACTGGACATAATGTTAACAAAATGAAAATCAATGTATGGGGTATAGAATTAAAATTATAGTCAACTCAACGCGGTACATAGTGGTTTACAATATTTATGTGCGCAAGTCATCAATATTCGCCAATATTTTGACTGTTCGTTTTATTCGTGAATGAATGTGATTGCGATTCAGTAATTCTGTACTGATTAATAAAAAGTGCAGCAATAGGACATTCTCGTATAAAGTTAAACCATTTGGTTTGAATTTCTGAACAGCAACGTTTTTGCAAACCTTCGGAGTATTCCCATCTAACAATTGATTGTTTTTTGCCAGTCGAGAAAACCTGCTAGGTGGTCTTCTGTTGCACTGGTACATAGCATTTCAAACAGAAATTTGACAAATATGTTTCTTAACTTCTCCACTGACATAAAGCATTTTTTAAGTTTTGAAAATAAAAGAATTCATCTTGGGTATAAGGAGGGTTATGCACAACGTGCACCTCAAGAATTCAAAAACATCAAAACATAGACACTAAAAATTGAACATCCCTTGCTTTGACGCTTCTTATCGTGAAAATCCTTCACTTCTTTCAAAACAGAGTTCATGTAGACACGTCCGATGACTTTAGCCTCGATGTATAAATCACTTGAACAACCGGTCCACTAAAATTAAGGCAAAGTTTGGACAATATTTTCTTCGTTGATATCGTCCGCTTTGCAAATTACGACATTTTCGTTGTGTTAAACATTTGTGCTAAAATGTACCAGCAATATGGAAATTGCTTGGATCACTATGAGCCTCATAATTATGTTGTATTGTAAGTGTAACCTCGCTTTTTCATGTATAACATACAATTAATTTAATAAAGAGATTTGACTTGACTTGACAAAAGATAGACACACTTGATCTTTTCGTTTCCATTGATATTAGCCTTTCCATGTAGCTCAGATATATAAACACATGTTAATAAGTTAGAAATATCTCAATTGTGTCAGATTCTGTACTTCTCTGGAAATTTCAAGGCATATTTTAAGCAATGGTTCTTTGATCCTCAGCCACCAAACACAAATCGTTCTAAACTGCAGATGCTTTTCTCAAAATTGTTTGTACGCTGCCTTCTGATTTAGCATTACAACAAGTTATATCTTTCACACACAATCGCCCGTCCTATTCTACTACAGCCTTTACAGCAATATCTTAAAAGACAGGTATCCTTTTGACTGACGATTTGCCATTTTTCAAAGATTTAACCCATCTGAACGCCTATCCATTTATATATAAATAACACAAATCATCACCCTTTGGATTTACAGGTAGTACGTCACTTTATATAGCCTTGGGTTTCAGCATTTTCGTCCATGTTGCAGGATGACTGTAAAGTGGTCAGTGTATTTGGCTGCATGTACTTCAAACTTCAATATTACGAAGTAAAAAGCAATTTCTTCAAATAATGTGCGATTAGCTATTAAAATGTGCAATGAAAAATCTTTAAATATACCTGCGACAAAACTACGGAAAACCTTTCGTGACATAATTCGTAGTATCAACACGGAACAATAATTTAAAGCTGCTCGCTCTCAGTTGCCGTTGAAAAAAAAGTCAAAAATGACATACTAATGCAAAAATATAAAACTTAAGGCTAGAATTAATAATAGAAGTAAAGTCTAGGTAGGAATTTGCAAAAGTCGATTAAACATGCAGATTTTACGGCACCACTACACTAGATGTTTATATTGGAGTTTCAAAAGCGTTTGCAACGCTTTATCAATTGGTAGCGTATTATTTCAAATCTACAGATATGCGTGACAAGAATTTATACTGGAACCTTTTTATATGACTGTATGTTCTAAAATATGTTATTTTCATACAGTTTGAAGAACTTAATTTTTTTACCAAAATCTGAGAGCGAGCAGCTTTAAAGTTACAAATAAACAAATCTGAATGCAAAGTAATTTCTACAGTAGATCACGCATACATGAAAACTTTAATCCTTTAATGCGTCTTCACGATAATAGTGGACATTTCCGCTGCACGATACCTGTATAATAGTATCGCATTACACCTCTACATTGTAATGCAGGATCCTTGTATATTAATGCACGATACTTGTATATTATATCGCACGATGCCTGTATTCTGTTATGCACGATACCCGTATACTGTAATCTTAGATATTTATATACTGTATCGCACGATACCAGTATACTGTAACACACGATACCTTATAATGTACACCACGACACTCGTTCACTGTTAGGCACTATACTTGCATACTGTAACGTACATTATGCGCCGCAGCAGCGGCCCGCTATATTTAATACGTGGTGAGTAAAAGATGCATGGAGACTAAGCACTAGATCGAACATATGCGTCTCTCTTCTTTATAAAATGGAGGTACTTCTGAGATGAAAACTGTAGACACAGTCAATTTTTTTGGAAAAGCAAGAGTTGTCGTTTGTAATTGAGTTGTCGTTCGTTTCATAGAGGGCGCAATCTAATCTACGCTGATAAAAATAGAAAAAGCGCTTTTCACGTTTCAGTCGCAATCTGCGCCGAGAAAAATGGATATATGATTGCTTTTTCCACTTACACAGCCTTTGACATTGTAGAAACGAAGTGCAGTCGACTGCATATTCTTTGATGGCCTTTTTGAATATATATGATATTATTTTAGCTAATGTTTTCCCTATTCATACAAGTCTGTCTCCGTGGTGTAATGGATAAAGCCGATAGCTGAAACACGTTTGTGTACATTTATTTTTACGAATCCACGAGTTCGAATCCCATCAACACCCAATTTTTTTTAAACTTTTTTTTCTGCTGTTTTAATTATCAATTTTAGCTTTTTAACCATTTAAGAATATTTTACCCCCCCCCGACAAATATCATAAAAATCTTCATTCCTGTCAAATTAATAAGGATAATGGTAATGAAAAATTGAGACATACCAGGAACGGTCTATAGAGCTCCTGGACATACTGTATAAATATTACTTGATACAGAAAGTTTCGATACAACAGGTCATTCTGAAGTGGTGTCGTGTCAGGTTTTGCTTGTTCACCAGATTGGTTTCCTCGAGTTCTTTGGGGCCATGCCTCAATATCACCATCCCATTTCCAAAATATTACATGGGATTATTGTTTGTTGGCCCGCTGTGATACTTTGTATCACAGTTTTTCTTATCTGTATACTGTAACGCACATTACCTGAAAACTTGACCGAATAAATATCGGAGTTTCTCTGTCTTGTAAAGAGCAAAAACTATTTGAGAGTCATTTGTCTAATTTCTAATGTAATACCCCGCTCCAATCAGCCTTTATATCGCCCCAGCTTGACTACATTTCGAGAAAGGTTTACAAATATGATTTAAAAAGTGTTTTTCTTTAACTTTTTACGAGATCAACATTCGTCATCCGTATGTATACGGAAGTGACCTTGTAATATTTATTTTGAGTGCTTTATTATACCCATTCAATCATATGTAGATCAAAACAAATTACGCTCGATCTATTGTTAACTTTTGGGGAAATCTTTTCTCCCATGCTTTCTAAATGCTATACGGTTTAATAGAACAGAACAGTTTAATGAGTCGCAGTATCAATGTTTTGTATGGTCTTTCAAGACCATAGTTGAAATAAACTGGAAGAATAGCCAGGCTAAAACACTTTAAAACGGGTCTTTCGTCGCTAGCGGACGCCCTTAAGGCTGCGTCTAGTAGATCTTATATATTTCAGGAAGCCATACCAGCATGATCAGCATATATACTGCACTACTGCAGATGACTTTTAAACCTGATATTTCTACTATGATATGTACATTGCAAATTTACATCGTTTTCCAAGAGTCAGATATGTTAAAATAAAAACACATAACCATATATTGCTGTGCAATATTGTTTTATTTAAACATTGAATCACTAACAATCACAGTCGTATACAAGTATATAAGACATATTTTGTTTTGCTATTTCATAGCAAACTTGAGTATGGTAACAATAAAAGTGATATATCACAATATTATGCAAGGCAGTTTGAATCTCTTAATATTTTCGCAATGAACACATTACAACCGGTATAAGGAAAATGTTGAGTCATCTAAAATCCTTACGTATAACGATACAATACTCTTTTCTTGCATTTGATTTAAAACTCCACACTAAGATGTTATGCTCTCCATTGATTGCGCTTATATATAACATAGTGTTGTAAATCATATGTTAAATCTGCTGACAACTGTATTTTGCATTCATAAATTCATATGACACCAGTGTATTTGAGACATAAAATGAAATATTAAAGAGTACGCACTTCCTGAGAAACATTGTACATTTAGATATAAGCATGCAAGGCAATATCTGTAGGTGTAAATTATAATAATAATGATTTTAAAACCAAAGTTTATATACGTATGTATGAAAAATGAACAAAAGTATGTAAAAACAAACACACGGTGTAAATCTACGTTTGTATGTTACAATGACTGGATAATTAATAAAGAAAATACTAAGCTGCACAAAAAGTGTACAAAAATATAATTTCTTTTAAATGCTTCATGTAAATATCAAGTACAAAAAATGCATACTAGAATATAATTGACTAGACAATGCTGTAACTGTAACTTTTATGGACCTAAAAGGATAAATGCCAATACAATTAAGATTTTGGCAATGACGTGTGGTGATGGCGTCCAACTGTGGCAATGTTCTAATATATATATATAAATATATAAGTGTTCTATTTGTGTTTGACGTCATCAAATGTGACCCAAACGGCACCATTATAGTAAAAAAGAAAACTTACAAATAACATACCGTTGATAATTATGTAAAGAGTGTCCGGTCAGGTAAGTAATATGAATGAAATATCTTTTGTTAATTTAAGCCGATAGGTTATTCGAAAGTGCTCCGGGTCTTCTGCATGTACAACCCACAGGGACAGTTTCAATGTCACGAAAATATTCAAAATAGTTCGGCCCTTTTCCAGAATAATTGCTCCGACATCTCCATTTAACAACTGGGATAAAGGAATTCACTTCCGTGCACCTGTCTCTTCTTGTGTTTCCTGTTCTGTCCACTGTTAAGCACTTTTTGCACGAACATTTTGCCTTTGCTATGTTCTGTGGTTGACGTTGATAATCCACATCGAGGACTACATACCAGGGACAGGTAGATGTTAAACTGACACCTGAATCTTGGGTTACTCTTCTATTTTTTCTGCAGCTTGACTGTCCAGAAATCTTTGTAATTCTTGGGTCTATGCCAATAAGATTGCTAGAGCGATTACTTCGTGTATTTTCCCGATAGTCTTCAATTACATTATACGTCCAGTCTCCACGTAGGTAGTTTTGGAAAGCCTCGTTTCGGAGTTGTTCTTTCGTAGTCTCTGCATCTGGCGTATGAATACACCCAGCCCTCACCAAACATTGGAAAGTGTTCAAGATTCCAAGTGTCAGAAAAAACTGAAATATCATTATGTATTACTAGTTTTGTGTACATACCTATTTATATGGACATAATACCGAGCAGATTTTAAAAACAATTGACACAAATATATTGCTAGTCCATAGAAGTACATCAGATGTATGATATTAGTTCGAATTACAGAAACAGAAAATCATCTTTGAAAAATATTTATTTCGAATCACAACAGTTGTAGTTCAGTTACCTGAATTAACTATTTAAATTCAAAGCAACTTTCTTGTCAATCTTTTCTAACGCCTTGCAACAGAGACATTCAGTGTTTTAAAAGTATAGGTAAAGTAGAGTGTTTACATACCAGTAAAACAGACTTTTTCATGATGGCAAAAGGTTAAGTCAGATCTACCTTCTGTAAACAAAATCAGTAAATATACTGTTGGGGTCTTAATTTGTCGTATTTATACAAACATACAAACATTTAAGCGTCACTTACGGGGATTTTCCAACTATTTTATTGCCCAACTTCCAAGGATAATTTGCAAAGCTCCGTTTCCTTCTGACTATATTCTACATGTCTTGCTTTTTCCCGGGGCAGATTTCAGTCAAACTACCGATATTTTATTGGATGAATGCTACTAAGCCATTACGCGTGCCCTAAATCTTGACACAATGCTCTCACTAATCTGTTATTGAGAGTTATTATCGACAGTGTCAAAGGTGTTTGATAATATGATACAAAAATATACATACGCGCTCCGCTTTTGTCGTTTGAATGGATAGTCATGCTATATAATAGCTCCAAAGATTTCTTCGGTATTACCGTGAATATAAGGAAGCGAATGATTTAATCTTCATTGAATATTGATTGTGAGATATCACTCTTATTAAAACGATATTTAATTTATATCCGTCAAGTCAAGTTCGTTCTTCATTTGGTAGCGAACCGTTGAACTGAATTTCCGAAATATATTCACAAATAGCCTGTTATGTAAATAAGAATCATTGAAAAGGTCCACGTGTAGAGAAGAAATTTCATTTTGTTGCACCCGTAGTCACTATGAGCTTCGCGTCCTACTGCTTAAAGGAGTTTAAATGCATTGGGGCGAGCAAACACTATCAATATAGTACAACAATAGAAAGAATCGAAAAAGAATTTGCATAAGAGGGTTATTAATAGGATACCGAAATACTTAATAAAATACATGTAGTAAAATGCAAATTTGCCATTTTTGAACCGGAATTGTAAAGCATAGCATCCATCAAAAATCAGACCTGCACAAGGAAGTATAAATACCCGACTTGGAAAAAAGGCAGCAGACAAAGTACGCTCCAAATGCATAACAACTTATTAAAGGCAGTCATTTTGCCAAGTGCAAAATATTACAGTACGGCAGATCACGTGCACCAGAAATCATACAACAAACGTATACAGTCAAACTCGTGAACAACGGCCGGTCAAGGGAAACCAGGAAAACGGCCGTTGTTCACAGGTGACCTTTGTTCGGAGGTGTGGGCAGTTGATATATTTTCATCATACTAAACATTGTTTATCAAGTTTCATCATCACTTGTCAGATAAACATGCTATAACCATTAACCGAATAACGTTTATCCGAATTTCGTGGATTTGGTTTATTTTGCAAACGGTCGCACATGACAAATCAAATACAAAATGATTTTGTATCGGATCAACAATGGCGAATTTAGTTAATCGGCATTAAAACGCTTTTAATAAGCCAGAAACTGTGACGCTGATCACTTTTTTCGAAACGGAAACGATCTTTAATTAACGTGATTACGCTCCTTTGCCATTGTTTGATTTCATTGCCGATTGTGAATAAAAATACAACAGCTAATTTACGAGATTAAAGTGTGTGTTTTTCAGTTTGATTGTAATAAATCAAACAGTTTACTAAACATGAATGCTTAATTAGCTGAAATAAACATTATTATTTAGTTGCACAAACAATGAAAACTGCGACCCAAATTGCGAGATGTTCTGCATCAAATAAGCAATCAGCAATTTTGGCATTACCGGACAGTTTGAACGGATTAATTTCACGGTGAAGGTGACATTAAATGTTAGCACTTCTTTTCATCACCAAAAGCATCTTTGATTTTGTGCCCGTAGTTTGAGGTGCAACATTTTACAAGAAACAAAATGCTCTGATTCAGCCAGCTGTAAAAAATTCAGTGGCCGTTGTTCGCTCACGGACCCGATGACGGGAAGCTTTTTTCTGGCCGCTGACCGCGGACGGCGGTGGCCGCTATCCCCGGCCCTTTTTAACAGGTGGCCGTTAGCACAAGTTTGACTGTACTACAAAATAAATTGAATGATATAAAGTCTGAAAAATGTATTGTCATATCAAGGCATGCGGGCATATTACATAAAAAGATAATGGCCAAGAGATCAAAGTTTTTGGAGTCTTATTCAGGATTATTGTTTTCAGCTTTTATTCTGTACCGAACTTTATATTATTTGTAAGTTTGCATGAGAAATAACACGACACACGGGATGTTTCAGGGACAAAATCAATGAACGCCATGTACATCAAATACCCTTTCAAGGTACAAAGAAGGAAGTGCAAGATCATTGAATATTGTGCTATAATTTTTTATATTAGATCAACACAAAGTAAACGAAAGTCACTTCAAGTCAATTCAGGAAGAACTCAGCGAGTTCATAGATTGTTGTAGAAAACATGTTTACGATTTGTATAGCAATAGGTTAACATTTTCGAACTTATAGAAAGAAACTTCTGCGATTGATTATTAATGCACTGATTATTTGTTATATTAATAACTTATGTAGTGACGTAAGGATCCTGTTAAATTTTCAAGACCTCCACGGAAATCGACATTTACCTATTTATTGCAAAATAGAAAAGGAGAATACTTTGAACAAAGGCACACCCAAACTTCACTTTGATAGATAACAGCGTACATGGCATGCCTGGTAAATAAACCAGTAAATTAGTATGCTTCAGCCGTAAATTTGCTAGATGAAGTATATTCATAAATCGAGAAACATGATAATTATTTCGAAATAGTACAGAGCATATAATCTATCAGATACTGGGCTTTTTTAACCTGAGCATGTATCATCAAGAATTGCTTCAAAGTACATCTTCTTAACCTTTAGGCCAATTTCCACCAAATTGTACTGGCGTATTCAACCAAACTACTCAAAAAGGTTCCGCTCCGCTGCACATTATGGCCGTAAGAGATAAAATAGTAAACTCTTTAAACGACACCTCTCTCTTAACCACTTTGCAAACTGCAACTAAACTGTACAGGATTGTTGCTAGAATGGTCTAATACCAAAGTTGCTCAAACGGTTCCATTCGGTTGCACAAATTGGCAACCAGGACTTAAAATAGGAATGCCTTAACACGATTGTTGCTTGGATGGACATTTATCAAAATTGCTCAAGCATTTCTGCTCGGCTGCAGAAAACAGCCACCACAGCTAATAACAGAAAAAATACTTTAAACGACATCTCCTAGGAGGCTCCATAACAACTGGGCCAATTTCAACCCAAATCCACAAGATTGTCTTTCGACAAAATTGCTCTAACGATTCTGCTCCACTATCAAAACAGATATAAAATAGTTATAAAACAACCCTATAGTAAAAATGGTTAATGTTATATGTACACATCGGGAAAATGTTAAAACTTTATACCGGATATTTACTGTAAAGAAATTAAAGTTTCCTCTTCTCTTACAATGCGTAAGATATACAGTTTTAGACATAGTATCTTTGTCTTGGATGTTTGCCTACCTGCCTGTTTGTTTAGTTTATACGAATTTACTTTAGTTCGATTACGGAAAAAGCTCCGTAGCTTATTTAATCGCTCTCGAACACTAATTCCAGATGTCATCATGCTCACGAGAGAAAGGCAGCGAGTTTTTAATCGCTGCTATCCATTTACAGCTGGGTAGACTGAGTCACGTGTGGTATCAGTGTCTTTGCCCAAGGACACATCTGGTGCTCTGGCTGGGATTCCAACCCGGGACCTCCCGTCTGTCTGTCTGTTTCTCTGTATCTCTCTGTCTTTTGTATTTCTTTATTGCTTATAATCCCGTTCGGCCTTAGGATCTCTACTCAGGTGAAACTGACAAGACCCCTGACAGAAGCAGGTTGAAGAGACAGATGCAGATACACGGTGGGGAATCACGTGATCAAAATAATCTCTAAACAAAAGTGAATATATAAAAAATGTTATAAAATAATGAAAGCTGTTCAGCTGTGATCATAAAAAGTAAACTATCTTATGACAACATTAACGTATTCTAGAACTATTCAAGTCTCAACAACAATCATCTTCTGATTGTGCTGAACACTTCAAAACTAAATTAGTTCAGTGTACTGAAGTGTTTATTACAATCGGAAGGAGACTATGATTGAGACCTATGTAGTTCTATGATACATTAACGTCGCCATAAGATAGGCTACAATTCATATTTAAAGCTAAACAACTTTCATTATTTTTTAACATTTTCATAGATTTACTTTTGTTTAGAGATTATTTTGATCACGTGATTCCCCACCGTGAGATACAAGGTATCAGAGCTTTGTTCATTTGTCGAATAAACCCTTTGGTTCTTTTACGAACGGATAGCACGAATACACGCGAAATTACGTCTGGGGTTCTCACCAGTTTATCTCTAGATGGGTGGGAAACACTGAAAACCGTTTCTGAAATTTCCAGTCTGTCTGGGATTCGAAACCGGGGACCTCTGAATTGTAGTCCAGAGTAATGTTAACCACTCGAGCACCGCGTCACCCTCTCTCTGTCTCTCTCTGTGTTTCTCAGGGTTTCTTTGTCTCTTTTTCTCTCTCTTTTATCGGTCCAATGGAGATTTACTCCTGATCGTTTTTCTTTCTTTAGAGCAATCGACGCATGTCAATGTTTTTTTTTTTACCCTATTTGCATCTTTATCTGCACCTTAATTGTTTAACAAGTAGTCATGAATAGAAGACGGATACAGTTTAGAGGCTTCCCCTTTACCCTGGAAAAAAGTGAGTCGATATTTTAGCGACTAACGCTCTATGAAAATGTTGTGAAAATCCGCTGTACAAGAATAGATGGATGATACATACTACATGGAAAAAGCTATGAAGACTTAAGTAAGTATGCTCTTCACCATAATATTTTACGGTGAACTTGAAAAACTGACACGGAACGTTATTTTAAAGTATTTGCTTATCAAATCCGGTACAGCCTCTCCTGTCGAATTCCTTTCTTATGTATAAATCAAACAAGTGAAACTATTCAAACAAACTAAATGTAAACTAGGAGTGGATTCGAAATGTTCGGGAAGTTAGGGCTATTGTCGGTGTCCTGCGGCTACGGTAGAAGAAAACTTGTTTTAGTTATGTTTATATTTCTAAATATGCGGGCAATTTAATTCGTAAAAATGGGTAAATAGACAAATAAGATGAGACACTTTGTGGAAAACTGTTTTTTGCAATGTGTACAACAATATGTTGTGGTAGCAGTAGCTAGTTAACCTGTTCGATGAAATACACTGTAAAATATAGCACAACACTTTATCCGAGTGTTTATAACATGGCCAATGTAAACATCTTAATAATATATTTAAATGTATTTTCAAAGGGAGTACACATGCGCACTGTGCTAGTCTTCATTGTCCAGTAACTAAAACATAGCTTTATATGTGATAAAGCTTCAATCCTTTACATTAACCTGAAATCAAGAATGTGTGCAAATTTATATTTTTTTATAAAGGACACTCAAGATAGCTTCACAAACATCTACTCCAAAAACAAACGTGAACATCAACTGATTGCTGCGCTTTAATTAACCCTTTCAGAATAGTTAAGTAATATGTGAAGAAAAACAAATATTGGATTAAGGAAATGAAGATAACTGTTCCGTTTAGTATATAAACCACGTACAAATGACAGGGAATGTATTGAATGCAGTTGGTTTTCTCGTCTGTATTTAACTTTGTCCTAGTTTCTATGGACGTCCGCATCATTTCCACGGGATCACGTGGACACTCAGCGCCGAAGCGATAAAAATACATGTATGCGTTCTTGTAGTTTTTTGTCTCTGGGAATGTAAATGACGAGATAATACTTATAACGAGGTGCTTTATTTTTTATTTTGTATTTTGTAGACTACATGTAATTAATAATTGAATAATTTTGATTCTTATCAAAGTATGAAGAAGACTAACGTTTTATTTCACGGAAATAAATCAAAATTTCTATGAACATGCCCTTGTGACTTTAAGTATTTATTGGCTGATTTCTCGGAAATTAAATATGTGTCTCGCTGGTAATGCGACCAATCGTCAGATAAACGATCCAATACCTCGATCTAATTTTATTTACTTTATCATCAAATACCCAGACCGATATCATTTAAATTTTTAGAATAAAAGTTTAACTTTGGTACATATTAAAAAGCTTCCTTAAGTTAAATCGATCCAACTATGTGAGTATGTATGTGGCATTAATGTGCGCTTGTATTATCAGCATTAGTTATACTACATGTTCTAAGAAGAGACAGACTGCCATATTTTACTTATAACTTAAGAAGTTGTTTTCTCAAAAAGAGCACGTTCCTTCACATTATTGGTTTTCTCTAAACAAATCAAAGTATGATAATTATACAAGATTTACTATGAATAATTCACACGACAAGAAAGTCTTCCTCAACACTGAATTTCAAAATACAGAGCAATGTTGAAATATAGTGTGTCATCAATACATATTTATTACTAGCCAGTAATAAAACAATTATCGATACGAAGTAAACTTGACACGAGTGCCTAAAATACTTCTTTGTCTTTTCTATTTTTAAATGTTTTAAGGACTATGCTATGCGTACATTTGAATATTGCATGTTTACGTTACCCCATGTGGATTTTAAAGAACAGGTACATACCTGGCAACTTTTTTTAAGTACAATAAATGTCTGACAATGAAATAAGTACTTATTTGATAGCCACACATCTATTTCATCAGATTGGTTCCTCTTCTTTAAAATTCACATGGGATGACGTATTCACCTAACTTCAAATGTACGTCATAGCCTAGTCCTTAAGCGTTGGTTATTTATTAATCGAATAGGTGAGTTGTCAAATAATTCGCCATGTGATAAATCTATTTTAAAGAGACACTATCTCGCACAGCTCTCGTCAGTCCCGAAACAAACAACCAATCAGAGCGAAGAATCATTAACCCTTAATTCGCAACTGTAAGAAAAGGTAACATACAGTGTATGCGGTGCAGCTGAAATATTGACATACATACTGGCAGCTAGTGAATACTACAGACACAAAGCAAGGTCACGGACTAAAGAACAAAGAGTAGCACACATAGAGGAAGGTCACGGACAAAAGAACAGTTATTGTTTGTCATTTTGGCCATGACTTTGCTTTGTGTCTGTAGCATTCATTAGCTACCAGTATGTTTGTCTGGCAACTGTCGAGTGCTGTGCGAGTTAATGTAAATGTTGGTAAATGCTCGGCACATGACTACAGTACTCTCGAAGCTTCATTTAGGTCTGTAACTGTTCTGATCTTCTCTATTGAAATAAGTTCAATTAAAACAAACAAGTTATAAAATACAATTGTATATATAGATTCTGTATGTTGTTGCAAGCAGAATAGGGCCATATAAACTACATTATGTATATTAAAATCGAAATTGTCTCTTTCGTAGAGTTTTTGTCCCTTGGTAAAATTGGTTAAACGTCTTTCAGTCAACTTTAGATCTTGCTTCCTAACGAATATGTCTTCAAGTTTCAACATCAGAAATACCATTCAAGTTTTTGGGGGCATTGTAAAGAGCATTGGCTACATCACTTCTTGACTCATAAGACAAATTATAACGTGATAAAAATAGACATGAAATTACTGAATAGCTAGTTATTACAGGTAAGACAAGGAGTGCTAGCTGCTATTTCTAAGACGAGTCTATAGTTGTTTGAAACTCTTCCTTTTCTTGCCCAAACAAACCGAAAACTTGGGGTTGCATACTGATCCCAGTCTGTTTCTCAGCCTGTTGACCAGGTATATGGTATATTGCACGACTTTAACGGTCGATTTATTTATTGCAATTAAGTCATGAAACGTAAAATTGACTAAGACCAAAAGGGTAAAAAGAATTGCATTGCGGATGTCTCACGTGTCCTGTTTGATACAATCAGTTATCATTAAGATGCCGTATTAAGACTATTTCAGTACACATTCCATTGTACAGGCCTGTGAAATGAGCAAGTTGGGTGGGTCGTATACGCTTACCCGAAACTCTTCCTCTCATGTATGTTAATGAAACGTCACATAATAGGACCAAAATTGAACTGTCTCTTCAAAATAGGCACAAAAAATAAATCTTCATTTTTCAGTGTCTTAACAAAACTTCATATCAAATTTTGTAACTGAAAAAGAACAAGTTGCTTCCCCTGAAAATTGTGATTAACAAGATAAAATACCTTTTTACATTCGAATCATGCACTGATATTTAAGGTATTTTAATTTGGATATAACACCTTAATACATACATTTCAGTACTCTTAAGTGATTTAAAATGTAATGCATATATATATGGTATATATAAAGTAATTTATGAGGTCTACATACTGATGAATCGAATAATTTCACATTTTTCAGTGATTAAGTGTTTAAAGAATGAACTGCTTTGATACGTCTTTTGATATTGAACCATAAAACTAGGTCGGTTAGTGAACCAGGAAGCAAATTAAGCGTATACAGAGACCGACATTGGATATTTAACGTTAATAAACAGGACGGGTCATTGGTTCAACATAATCGTTGCTCTAAATAACTGAAGCATAGACTAAAATTTTGTAAATAGCAAGACTAATGATTCACTGGGTTTAGTAGGTGTTATGAAGTTTTACACATACCTGTGAATAAATTACAGCATATTTTAAGCAAATTATTATTAAATTAATGGGATATGCATCAAATTTCTTCGGTGTGCAAACGCGTGTTTTAATATATGAGGGAAGTAAAAAAAATAGTATGACAAATTCTCTATCTCGAGAAGAAATAATTGAAAAGCAACTGTATACTTATGTATGACCGACTTTAAATATAGATTCTTGTATCTTGTACAACATTTTCTGTTTCATTTAATACATATATTCTGACGACTTCATACAACTATCTTCACATATAGGACCTAAACAGTATTTTTAACATGACAACATATGCTTGACCGGAGCAAGGCAATACGTCACGTTAACGTCAACATTACTTTTCTCAAATTACTCATCATGATGCTCGATGCAAAGTCTATGGTGTTGATCACACTACTAACCCATTCATGTTAAATCTGAGTGATGCTACGATAAGTTCATCGCGGTCTTTGAACTTCTGGCCCCGAAGGTGTTCCTGAAGCACGGGGAAAATCCAACGGGGTTAGATCCGGTGAATAGGAGTGATGTGTCAACCGTAGAAACATCGGGCACAGCCACGGGACATATTTAGTTCCTTAAATAACACCCGATGCACGGTCGATTTAGTAATGCCCGTTCTTTCAGCAATCTCTCCTGTCAATGTTTATCCCTTCACGAATGTTCTACACCCATCTTCGGCATACCGACATTCGCATTTTCTTTGCCCTCCATCAACTCATTAGAGCATTAATAATGCCACTTTTACACAAGTACTCCATAATATTCATTTTCCTGTATGTATCAACAGGAGCTATACCGAGAGCAATCCAGAATTGAATGACGGTTCGGTGCGCCGCACTTTCGCTAGACGTCACCATTTGTTTGCAAATTTTAATGTGAGTATATGCCGAATAAGATATTTTAGAAGCAAACCAAGGAACGACTCAATTCTGTTTCGTAGACATACAAGTAAAATAGAATGAAATGGTTACTACATACTAGGTTAATGCCACGGTGGATAACGTAAACAATTGTTAAAAATTGTTGAAAAGCATCGTGTTAAAAATCTACTTTAATTAGTAAAACGTTCAGCTTAAAATATGTAAACAAGAGACAGAACAACCGTAATACATATATATAAACCTTTACATTGCCCTGCTTAGTGTTATCTTATGCATTACCTATGACTCGACAACAGAGAACATTAAAATCAGAAAATGAATGCAGGCTTGAAAGGGAGAATACTCATAAATATTTCCTTATGATGGACAACCAATGCTTATTGTGCGACAATATTTACCTGGCACTCATTAATCTTCGCCAATATCTTCGGTTATGTTCGGGTGTGTTTTCGTTGTTTCAATTGATTACCATATCGAACAAATACATTTGACCGACTGAATTTCACACCACAGAGACACTGGCGTAATAGTAAGATGCCTTACTTGTATACAAGATTTCATGGGTTCGAATCCTGCATATATACTTTTTTTTTTTAAGAGAATGGCTATTTCTATTTAATTTGTGACACTGTCTTATGCACCATTTTTGCTTTTATATATTCTGTGATTGTTGGTTAACTTTGCTTTGTTTTCTGTATTTATTTTTTATGTACTTATACTTACTATTGATATTCATGGCTTTTCTTCGAAGTTCTTCGATATATTAGCCGAAGCTATGTTATCTTTTGATCTCATCTGTTTTTCAAGATGATTTGCTCGTCGGCATTTTCAGTTCTAAATACAAATGTATGCAGGACGACGGAGAAAGAATGCTCAAATAGTCATTAAAAATCTTGAAACCCGTGCTGAACAAAGACTATAGTGAATACTTTAATGCAACGAAACGCTTAAAAAAGGTAATACAAAAATCAAGCATGACTCGGACCGCTAGTTGGTAGTCAAATGCCTTATCCACTACACCATTGCGGAATGCGATATCTGGTACCTACGAAATTGATATTTTATATCAACCCTTGTTTTTTTTATCCGAAGATTACCGACCACATACCGACCACATACGAAATATTCATGAGTGCCAGTTCAATATTGGTGCATAATACGTCACGATATATTACAATTCAAAGAATTCTTGCCAAGTTTACTTTGCACAATTAAAGGATTAATTGATTTTTTGTGACTTTTATAACAAAAGTATATCCGTCGGATATGAAATCCGTTTTACCAATTCGAAAAAATTCTTACTGAAATGACCAAACAACTGTGACCTGAATATCAAAATGTTTATTTTAACGCCCGAAATAAGTAACACTTTAATTATTCGAAATTCCTATACATTATTTTACGATAAAATACAGATCACGTTTCCCACGGGCAAAACGTGGGGTAAATATCGCACGCGTCCAATCGCATTCCGTGCTTGTAAGTTACTATGGAATGTTGCTACGCGTCGAACATAGTTCGTGGTACTTTTTAAAGACTATTTCGTGTTAGAATCGAAATAATAAATGCATCTCTGTATTTTATCGTTTAATAAAATACAGTCAATCATTCGGATGAGAAAATTAAATCACTCGTGCTACGCACTCGTGATTTGATTACTACGCCTCCGAATTCCTGACTGTATTTTATTAAACGATAAAATACAGGGACACATTTATTATTTCTTAAGTAAAACAGCAAAGAAATCTCAACACCCAAGCATTCGTCAACATGTTATTGGACCGGTCCAATAAGTGATATTGGCCCTAATTTTTGACATTGGTCCTGACTTTAAATCTAATGATATAATGTTATTAATCAAGTGATTTTATATTGGCCTTGTTATTTGTCCGAGGTTGGTCGTATTGACCCAAGGCCGACGGCCGAGGGCCAATACGACTGCCCGAGGACAAATAATAATTTTATTATTCAACTATTATAATTTTATTATTCAACTTTACAATATTGGCTAAAGAAATAAGAATATAAATGTTCTTGTAACAATAAAATTTTTATTTTTATTTAACTTATTAAATAAGATATCAGCAGGAGTCCAAAAACAAAATGGTGTCGCTTAAAAATCTAACGGAAGTGACTTCTTTGTATTGGCCCTCTCTTTTAAACCAATCAGAATGCTTGAATTCCATATTGGCCCTGGTGTCTCGTATTGGCCCTGCTTTTCTCATATTGGCTCAGTTATGCTTTATATAAACTCTACCTGTTTCATATCATGTGCGCAATTGATCTAATACAGTCTGTAATATTGTAAAGCTGAATTATAATATAAATATGTTATTAAATGAGTGATTTGATATTGGTGCTGTTATATGTCTTCTGGCAATACGAATGCCAGAGGGTAAACAACAGGGTCAATATATCAAAAATCTCATCTATTGACAATTTCACTGGATAACTAATCAAATTAAAAATAGTTCATTCTATGTAGACTATCATCTTTATTGTCAGTAACTTGTCAGAAACAGACAGTCACATGCAGATCTAATCTGTAATTAAAGTAATTTTTACATATTATTAAAAAAACATATTGATGTGGGTATTTGATGTCTTAGTTGGTGCATTCCTACCCCTCTTAAATTGATTAAAAGTTGAATTTCATTTTTGCCATCCAATTTCAATGCTGATTTTAACAGATTTCAAGATGAGGGTCGCTTTCATTTTCGAGAAATTAAAACTCTGAACGCATCAACCAATCGGAATGCTCAGTTTTCTCAACAGCCAATCATTCGTCAGCACTATTATATTTGACCGGTCTAATAAGTGATATTTGTCCTGATTTTTGTTACTGGCCCTGTCTTTCAATTTTGTGAAAGCTCTTCCAATTTCTTTACATCGGGAAGTTAACGAATACATTAGTTTTTCGGAGCAGCCGTATTAAGCTCGCTTATGACTGGAAGTTATTGAAATTAAATTACGAGTAGAATGTATAACATTTTATGAAATGAGAAATTTACGCTTTAATGCACCTTCTGATTGGATAACACAAGGTACATATAATTACCGAAAACAGCCGAAAAAGACCGAATAAGACTGAAAACGAATCGAAAAACAGTTTATGAAGACCAAAAAATCTTTTTCAAAAGATAATGTATAATTTATAATTTGAATTTTCAATAAATGAAGAAATTTGTAAAAATTGAATAGTCAATCAGTACTAGCGATATAATATTATCTTTAGAAAAACAAGTTTTTATCGGTCGGCAGTATTAGTTTTTCGGTCTTCTTTGGTCACATAGCTTGATTTGCAATACGGTATTTACCTATTAAGTGAGAATGAGAATAGACAATAAAATACTCATACGCTTTCAGTTTTTCTTGAATGGGTTAATAATTTAAGTGCGTATATATTTCATATCTATCAACATAATATGTTGTTATCTCCACATTAATGTTAATAAAAAGTGTAGAGTATTTATTATTTCTCGGCCAGTTAAAAACAGTCAATAATTCGAGTACCAATTTATAAGGAAAACAAGGATTAAGTTTGTTTTCCTGATACACATGTCGCGATAGATATTTAATTACTATTGGAGACATTTTTGATAAGTGGTCGGTTAGCTCAGTCGGGAGAGCATCAACACAACTTTGCAAGTTACATAGGTTCGAATCCCGGTCAAGGTCCTGTTTTTTCCTCACCTTTTGACATTTGGCGCCTTCTGACTGAATAAAATCAATTTTTACTATAAAAATTTAGCTAACAATCGCTTTCATATACTAAACATTGCTCCGACTATCTTTTTTTTAAAATGACTCTTCCTATTTTATTGCGTGGCTTTCTATTGAATATTGCAGCTAGTAAACAATAGTAATAAAAGTGAAAAATCAATAAATTATTGCAAAGCAGGCTATCTTAGTGATACATGCTCCCAAGAAGTAGCTGCTAATCAGCCTCTACGGTCTGACCGGGGTGATATATGATTTTGTAGTTAACATTTTAAGTTAGTGCTCTAGCACCTTTTTTACTACATTCAATTTTTTATTACATTTATCAAATTTAACTTAGTTTATGTAGTTTATGTAAATTAACGTGCTTTCGTTTTAACGGTTAGTCCTTTATAGTTCACTATTGAATGGTGATGTATATCATTTTAATGTTAATCTATTTGTGAATTTGCTTTGTGATATACATTGATGAGACTCTAATAAAGATTTGTATTGTTACATGTACAACATATTATTGAAATTACTGTTTTATTGGTCTCAGTATTTTACTGGGTATTTCATACTAATTACATGTCCGAATTAGCACATGCTTTAAGCATTATGCGTAAAATATTTGAAACATCTGCTAAAATGTTTCCTTTATTTCTTAAACAGCACAAACATTTAACACCCTATACAATTTTGAAGGGATTTTGGTAAATTATGAAGTTTCTAAATAAAGAAACATTTTGTTCCACGGAGCTGTTGTAATAATTGGCTCGTTTTCTGTTGGACAAATTAATTCGAGGATGTATAGAACTGAAGGATTGGCAGTAAAGGTCAGCAGTTTAAGAACCAATCTCGCTCAGATCATTGGCCATACTCAGTACAACAGAAGTATTTATACACAGGACTTAAAGTGTTTATCAACGACGTATAATTACAAATTTCAAAAGAAGCACATTTACCAAATGTCCTTCATTTGAAAAAATAAATTATATTTAAATACACAATTACAGAAGGGATTTTTATATTTCACAAAAACGTTTAATCCCCTCAAAATTCTTTTTATTATGCGTTCGTGTACCTTTTGCGTTTTGAAAAGCAGTGTTAATGCGATAAACACTCTATAATTAGAGCGGAAAGGAACATTTGACTGTTGACCATAGACCGACATTGGCAAATTTTCGTTTGTTCCTAATTAGTATATAAGGTAGTAGGTAGATATATCGGGGCGTCATAACTTTCCGAAGAATTGATAGGAGAACAGGAGAAACCAAATTTGGCATACAGTAGAAAAATCGAAGTTTTGCATTAACCGAAGGTTACACAAAGAAGACGACTTCAGCTAACGATGGGTGTCAGATTGTATACATTTTTGTCTGTTCTGGTGAGAAATTTTATTTTAGACTATCATGAAAATATTATGAATTTATTATATTTGTCCCTTTAAAAGATGTGTATTATTCACCAAAAAAAGATTATTTCAATTTAACTCACTAATCTATTATTCTTTATGTGTTTTCAGGTTTGTCATTTTCTCACGCTTCATGGAATTTATATAGCACCAGTCATGCGTTCACGTCACTGCCAAGAAAGTGATGAAAACCTTAAAGAAGCGACCGACAAGCTTGCAACATTTTACGACATTAATAGCTTTAACACTACAATGTATGCACCACAGAGTAACTCGCTTCGTGTCGATGAAAGTGAATATGAGACCATTCGAGCCTATTGTAACAAATTCCGATCAACGTTTCAAAATATTCTCGATTTCAAATTCTACAGTGATTCCGTCAGATTTTCAACAGGTCACCTTTCAACATGTCCGTGGGTTTTTGTCGAGAATTATGACGAGGATAGGTTGCCCAAAGTGATTTCCGAGGCAAAGTGTGTGTGTAGCAGATGTTTACAGAAAACGAAAAGTCGTCATAGTGATGTACACTACGTTCCTAAACTTGGACGCTGTAAACAGGTTATAACGTCAGTGATGACGGTCAGACGACAGTGTAACTACAAGTCAGGATTATATGAATATGTTGCAAAGGCAGAACGAATATCAGTCGGGTGCACGTGTACAAGCCCCGTTTCACTCTAGTGACATTTTAGTCAAAGTCTCAGATATGGTTTAAACAAATAAAAAGAGATAATTGTGTTTATTATAGGAATATTTTCCTCATAAGTTTTATAACCGACCTTTTAAATTGATGAAATTTTTGTTTGTTTTTTTTTAGAAAAAAATGTGTTTCAACCGTAACTGTCTTGATTTGTTGTATATCAATATTCTACTTGCAGCCAGTGATTATCCCCTTTCCGACCAGTTCAGATCCTGATCAGCCTGTGAACCCGTGCATTCTGGTCATGATCTGCACTGTTCTCTTTTTAGTCATAATGTATTCACTTTAAGCACCCGTTTGAAGAACTAATGTTGTTTACCCCACATGTTGCAGTCACGTGACCAGGACTTTCTTGCATCATGGCTAACATTCTATTTGTTCTCTATTTCATGTTTGTACATGGATAGATCTTCAAAATAAGGTTAATCTTGGAAATCATGATGAAATATAGCTGTACTTCCGCCACTTTATACTGAAAACAGTACAAACTGCTGTCCATATGGTAAAAGTCCATTTTACAATTTTATCTGAGTAAGAATTAAAGAAACTGTAAAACTGATACAACGACCTCTTCTGGTGAAAATTGAACGTTTAAAATAAATCAAACATTGGTCGCAATCCAACCACTTTAATTTCAGATTTCGATTTTCCGTACACAAACGTACATGTATCTTTGTCCAGAAAGAATATCAAACTATTTAGTGCCACCTAGTTAACGTGGTCTTGAATACTAAAGAGAAACTTTCTAATGTCAACAAGAAATGTCTAGGGGACAGACATCTTGAATATTTAAGAGAATCATCGCTTACCATCTAAGTGTTTAGTAACACATATTATGATATTGTATGACAAACTATAGAGAAATCTAGCACTAGGACTTAGTCCTTTGTCTGAAACACTATAAAAAAGTGGTACTTTCTTGTAAAGTAAAAAGGGTTCATTACCCAAACTCTAGCTTGAGTACTGCTGTGAATTCTCGGTACTGAAAATTCATGTTCCTCTGTCCTGAAAATGAGTGAGAATAATCTTTTTAGTAGGTGTATGTACTTACTTTCATTTACCCTGGAATCTAGAATAAAAAAGTTACATGCAAATTGAATAATGTGCTATTACATACTTCTGGATGTATTAATTTAGAAAACGTCAGACATGATGAACGTTATTAAATAATTTTAAAAAAGTAGACACCAACTTTTTAGAGTCGTCAAGAATTGGTTTACAATGCAAGCATGTTTTGTTGAGTTGTCGCTTGAATCAAAGAATAACGTATACCGGTATTCCTTTTCCTCAAATTTGGCTGTTGATATGAATGTATGTGGTTCAGACTTTCCGATGTTGCGCCTTCTGGTACGGTAAGCAGACATCTTTTTAATGGGGATGGATTTCTAGAATGCAACGTTTATCAAAAATGTTTTATTGAAAACCTTCAAATTATTCTCCCGTTACTGAAACACATTTTTGTAATCTTTTCAGTCAGACGTGGAATACTGCTACATAGCTATATTTTGGTATGGGTTGGAAACACTGGTAAAGAACTGCCATGGGAACCTCTGAACTTGTATTTCTTCCTAGAAACCTTTTTTTAAGCTTATGAAATTAACAGGAATCTCATAGGTTTATATCTGGAATGTAGGAAGCGTATGCTACAACAGACACGTTTTCAAACACCAGTATAACACTTGTCACCTTGTCATAAAAATGTGTACATGAGACCATCCTTTGTCTTATGTATCTTATAAAGGTCCAGTCACTTTAGAACAAGATGAAAGGGTACATTAACATGAGCAACCAACTAGTCCACTAAGTGTATTACAATCGTTCGCTTGGCAATACATGCGCGCACATATATCTGTTTCAGTAGTTTCAGCTCTTTTCTCTGACTAAAACATACGAACCCAGATTTTAACACCGGTAAACAAATTAGAACTATATTATCACAGCTTTATCAGAATATCATAAATGTATTTAAAGCGCAGGATCATTTGGTCCTCAGTCAGCAGATAAGGTACACACTTAGCGCAAATCTTTCTTCAGTGCAAATGCTTACACAAAACTGTCTGTGCCCTGCCTTCTGATAATGGATAGTGTATCAATCAAAGTATGTCGTCTGAAGGATCAACGTTTTGATTAAGGTTGATAGAGGCACACAATAGAAACAGTTCTGAACAGAAAATATCTATAAGTTACTTGGTTAAGGTTCACACAAGAAGTATTACCGGTATTAGAAAATGTCAGCGGTAGAATTTGAGCAGAATATTATTTTATTATCTATAAAGACAAATAGGAAACTGATCCCTAGGTGTATTAGATTTACAAATAAACATGGTTTTCATACTGGACAGTTCTAAGAAATACCGGTGTTTTTAAAATCTGATCGATTGTTTTTGCTGAAACTATTTATCAGACTTTACTATTTTGGTTTAAAGAAAAAAGTTGTCCCACCCGCTATGAGCCTAAGGGCCATGATATTACAAATAAGCATGGTTTGAAACATTTTTTTGTGGTAACGCAAGAATTACTCCATTGAAATAATTGAAAAAAGGTAATTGAAGAGAAGAGTTTCAATACACTAAGTTTACTATAAATATATAAAAGGCTTAACAGTCTCGTCTTATGGGGCCATGGTTACTTAGACAGAAAAGGAAAACTACCCTAACTAGTCCTTCCCACTATGGACCATGTTAATTGATGAGTCAACATTGATAGTCTTTTAGGATAAATACTTTACTTATGTTAAAATATCAATCTTTACTATTCCTTTTTGTCCAACAGTTTCGAATGCAAAAATAGTTTTGAAATGTTGCTGATACAAGCCCTCCAGCGTTTTGTCAAAATACTTGACTAATGTGACCTAAAATGGCGGATTTCAAATCTGTTAATGTGTTCTCGTTATTTTCAACTGATTTACTGCGCAGAGACTAGGGAGGTTAGTAAGGAAGATATATTTTTATGTCCTCATTATACAGGAGAGTTAAATTCAGCGTAATTCTGGACCGATCTATTCTCTTTTGTGTTAAAACTGGTTTTTTAAAAAACTTTTTAATATTTAATTCCCTTTGACGATTTTTAAGTATCAAAGCTGAATTGAAGAAAAAGTGCTTTTAAATAGTCTAAACTGTACGATTGACTTCGTATTTAAGTATATTTACTGTTTATTTGACAGAAACAATCATTTCAACTGTACGTCAAATTTAATATTCATGTGTACACACTTCACAACAGTGCATGATAAACATGACCGATTCAGAGTGCGTGAAAATCTATGACGTCATACACACATTTTCTCCCGAGGGGTATGTAAACAAACATGGCTGTTTTTTCTGGAAATGGCAAATTAATAATCAGGAGCATTGTTGCATCATAGTAACTTGTAAACAAATTAAACTCTTGAAAGGTGATTTTTACTATATTTTCATTTCTGTTGAAAAAGCGACCCGTTGTTTCTTATGTGCGTGGAAACCAATGTCGAAGCCAGCGGACAAGGGGCACAGTAAGTCTGTTCTGTCGTGGCAAACGCTTTGGTTATTGGCAAGGAATTAAGAAACCTAACACATGAAGTAAATGTTGAATCTAGGGAACGGTTAGTTCGCTTAGCATATTGGAGACATATAGCATATAGGAGACATTAACTTGAATAGTATACGAAATACTGACTTTATGTGGTCAGTCCCACATCATGCGGCGTGTTTAAGAATATAATACTCAAAGCATCTTTTTTTATAAATGATTCAATGATCTGTGAATCAGGTAGAAGTAGTGATTATAGTGCTTATAGAATTCCACAGAAATGGATGTGCAATGGCTAGTTTTGGTATGAATAAGGAGTAGTTTCATATCATATCCTGATAAGCCTTTGTAAAATATGTGAGACAAACTATATACTTTTGTTGTTGTTTTTAATAAGTTTTTTTTCGGATAGATGGTTAACGCAATAGATATTTATTTATTTAATGCAACTGTTTATAAACTGTTCAAATGGACGTTTGTCGCAATTTATAATAATGTCATGATTTTAACTTCTGGTCATATTAATTAATTTCTTGTGCTGAAGGCTTCTTAATTAGTATAAGGTTTAGCAACATAAATAAGTTGTGATATATAGGTTCTGTTTGATATTGAAGGGGAACATAAGGTTCTAAAGAATATAATTGGTTATATCTTGGTAGATATTTCTGAAGATACATACATTACTAGATCATCAATTTGTGTATTATTACGCATGGTTTAAGATATAGATTATGTCGTCACAGTACAGAAGTTGCACCAGCTTGTCTGAAAATTCGATCATATCAAATTTTATATTTTAAAACTTGAGCCATGTGAGAAAAATATAGCAAGTAGAAGTGATGTTTCACCAAGGCAACTTTAAACACGGTATCGCTCGTGCAAGCTTTCTAGAATGTATAGAAAATATTTTTCCGTAACAAATAAAAGAAAATGTACATATAGTCTGCAGGACAGTACATATGTCCTAGATTGACGTCGGCTTTGAACTTTGTTCGCTTTCAGGGAATAAAACTATGGCCTTTCGACTGTGCTTTTCGCAGCGAGTTAAAAACATGAATGTTTCACCAGAAGACCGAGGTTATCTGATTTTATGTACGATTCGATACATTATTAAAACAACAAACTCAATAAAGTAATAACGTCATTTGTTCTGATCAAGAAACAAATTGTGTTAATATATTTACATGGCTACAAAAGCTGTGATTTAATTCAAGTATAAACTCAATAAGCAATTTGCTCTGAAACAGATAGATCATTTGTATCAAATCACATATATATTTATATCAGAAGTCAACCATGAGTGCGAAATGTTCACAAGACCATGTAGCGTAAAATGACATGTTGTTAAGATTTTAAAGATAATTTGGGTGGAGACTGTTTCAATATGTATGCTAAATTTTGATTTGCTTAGTATTTTCGGAAGTTTGCTGTCATTTTAATGATGTTGCAATCCAGTAGTTGTGCGTACAATATCATCCAACCTTAAATCGAGTGTCTATTTGGTGATTTAGGGTACGAAAAGTGTCACAGGATCTCAGGGGAACTTTGGACTTCTCCACATACATGTAGCGGCGGACGTCCGTTTTCTTGGGTTAGTATACATATATAAAAGCATAATCAAACATTTCACCGTTATATTCAAAACAATTTTATTTCAACAGCACGATACTTGAAAAATATCATAGAGATGCTCGTCGTTAAGGTACTTTTAAGTAATGACATATTAATGGAATAAGTTGAATAATTGTGATCTTATAAGTCCAAGTCGGCTTTTGTAAATTTCGATGATTCCTCGCCTTTTATTGACAGGACATCACAACGGTCATTTCTCCAAAGATGATTTTTACAACTTTATGTTTATGTTACTACTTTACTTTTGATGTTTAACAGATACTGTTAGAAATTTAAACATAGTTTTTTGCCAAATGATCAGCAAATGATTTGATCCACAAGTGCTTGTCACTTATAATATTGAACATAATCTTATTTTTCAGTTTTTACCACTACTGATCACCATGGTGATATTCCAACGAACGACAAGCCATACCTGCACAGAACCAGACAATTTAAGTCTGGAACTTGCCAATGCATTATATGATCTATACTCGGATGATTCTTTTGGTAATTTCTCTTTGAATATCATACCATGTCGGTTATCTAGCAATGTCATCACAAGCAGTGACGTAACAACTAATCAGTGCGATCATAGCCACGCACCTGCTGGCTCATGCTCTGTTCCACAAAATGGCGGAACTGTTGTTAGTTATGATGGGAAATACAATCGTGCTGTATGTCGCTGGGATTATGTTATAGATTACGACAATAATAGGATACCGAAGCAATTGGCAAAAGCTGTATGTTCATGTGCACATTGTCATCGGGGATCATGTCTACCTATTAACTCGTATATTCCAGTATTGCGAAAAGAGTGTGAAGTTACATCCGGACGGTTCGTATTCCGTAAATATATACAAGAGATACCTGTCGGTTGTACATGTGTTCGGGGAAAAAGGGCTGCTCAAGGAAGTATGTTCCGGCATCATTCAATAAAAATGATGGAGTAAAATAGACATCAGTTTTTGAAACCAGAGCCATATCTCTCAGGGAAACAAATTACGCATGCATTATTTATATGTACTTTAAGTGTGAATGCATTTTAAGTGTAATAAGTTTACTTATTTAGAAACAAAATCTAAACTTCCTTCAAACAAAATGTTTCAGATTACTTAATGTACCATTAGGTATGTTCATCATAAACTAAAGTTAATGACATGTGCTGCAGAACTTAAAAGGCGAGAGTGAACAAAAACGCATGAAAATGTATTAAATTACGGATAATCTATACTGATGTTAATGGATAATTATTATGCTTTAAATTTCTTTTCACAATTGATTTCATTAGGATTTGATAACATACACCCTAAAACCGAAATTTTCATCCGTCATTTAAATGTAGGTTTCTAAATTTCCTTTTTCTTTTCTCTGCTTTAGTATCATACGACAATAAACATCTTATATTAGAAACAGTACGCATTCTTGAATCTTGCCTGTGGAACCATCTTAATTATGGATACAGTGATATAAGTTTTTTATTCAAGAATTTAAAGACTCAGGATCACATCAATTTTACTGATATAGAAAAATAAATTAACTGATAGGATAATGAAAGGACCATGGTCTATTCACTCTAAAATATGTTGACATATTAAAGTCATTTCTTCATAATGGAGAGTTACCAAAAAGCTTTTCTATTTTTTTTGCAGTATCATTGAAAAAAATACTGCACTATATATCTAACATGTATATCGATTTAAAAAGCTAGGAATGTTTCTGATACAAAAAAGGTCATTTCCGCCGGTAAGATATCTCTCTAGGTAAAATAAGAGCTTCTTGAAACTGTGATCCTTGGACTTTAATACATACTTTGACTGAGTTTGTATGTTAGCATTGGCAATGTATGTTATAGTGTGAATATTTGAATTGGATCAATGCATTGTATTAATAAATAACCTTTGTTATAAAGCATGTGTGGTCGTTTCTAAGATTGTTACATAATGAAAGTACAATGTAACCTGTTATTATAAAAGTTTTCTGATGTTAGAAAACAATCTCGAGCAACATCAATCTCGTGATAATGTTGCACAAGCGTATACAATAGCACTATCTTTAGACATTTTATTCAGTACATTTTTTTCAGAATGTCAGTAAATTTATTTGCCTATGATGAATCAACACCAGAAAGAAATAAAATAGAAAATCAATTAAGAAAATTATAAGAAACAAGAACTACCTTTAAAAAGGATAGTCGGCGCAAATTTTAGTATATCAAACCGAATGATAGCTAGATTTTTATAGTAAAACATATTTTATGCAGTCGGAAGGCGCCAGATGTCACAAGGTGAGGAAAAAAACAGGACCTTGACCTGGATTCGAACCAATGTAACTTCCCTTGCAAATTGTGCAGCTCTCCTATTGAGCTAACCGGCCATTATTCCAATTTGTCTCCAATAATAATTAAATATCTAGCGCGGCATGTGTATCAGGAAAACAAACTTAATCCTTGTTTTTCTTATAAATATGCTACTCGAATTATTGACATTTATTAACTGGCCGAGAAAGTATAATTAGTCTACACTTATAATTAACATTAATTTGGAGGTAACAACATTATTACGTTGATAGTTATGAATTATATAGGTACTTAAAGCTGCTCGCTCTCAGTTACCGTTGAAAAAAATATTTTTTTAAAAAATTGACATAATTATACATAAATATAAAACTAAAGGCAAGAATCAAAATATAAGCAAAAATCTAGGTAGGAATTTGCAGAAATCGATTGAAAATGTCGGTTACAAGGCACCACTATACTATATGTTTATAGTGGAATTTCAAAAGCGTTTGCAACGCTTTTGAATTTTGTTGCGTATTTTTTGAAATGAAGAGATAAACGTGACAGGAATTTATACTGGAGCCTTTTTATATGACTATAATTCTAAAATACGTTATTTACATACAGTTTGGAGAACTGTATTTTTTCACCAAAATCTGAGAGCGAGCAGCTTTAAATTAATATTCCATTCAAGAAAAACTGAAAACGAGTATTTTATTGTCTATTCTCAGTCCGTGGATAAATGAAGAAATTTGAAATTATCATATTGCAAATCAAGTAATATGACCAAAAAGACCGAAAAACAAATACTGCCGTCCGAAAACAGCTTGTTTTTCTAAAGATAATATTATATCGCTAGTTGTGCTTGACTATTTACAAATTCCTTCATTTACTTTAAACTAAAATTACAAATTATATATTTTCTTTTAAAAGAAAAAAGTTGTTTTCGGTTTGCATAAACTGTCCTTTTCAGTCTCGGTCTTCTGCGGTTGTTTTCGGTAATTCTATGCACTATTAGGTCTTTTTCGTTTTTTTTCCCGGTTATTAAATGCACCCTGTACTATCCAATCAAAGGTGCTTTACAGCGTAAATTTCTCATTTCAAAAAATGTAATACATTCTACGTTCATTTCATTGGTGGTTGAAAGGTTACGAACTTCCAGTTAAAAGCAAGCTTAATACGGCTGCGCCGAAAAATCATGTCTATACAGGGCTTTATTAGAACCAACGAATAGCAGAGGTAAACGAGAAGCATCTCAAAGGGGTATTCCCTACACCGAACAGATTATTTTCCCAAAACGTGGATTACGGTGGCATTTTTAAACTTATTGGAAGAAAACATTTCTCAAATCCTGGAAAATATTATTCCACAAAACGATACCGTTGAAGGCAAAAGAATTTTTGCCAAAACTGTCTACATAAGGCAACAGTATCACCAAAGGAGTAACTTTAACTGAAAACTTGGCTCGGTTGAGCAGTGACTCTAGACCTGGTGCACCGATCATGTAACGAGCTAAGTGGTACAAAATAATCATTAAGGTAATCAGGGCCTGCACCCATCTGAATGTTATGGGCATGACAAAGAGTTAACTGATCAACTATCTTGGACACGGGTAACAAATGTTGAGACCTGATTTGCTCTGCGCCTATTTCGTACCTACTATCCAAGCCAGGAACAACACAAATTAGCTTATTTTGAGTTGTTTGAAAGCCTTTTTCGTCCAGCGTATAGTCCAGTTAGGGTACCAGAATGGACAAACATAATCGGAATGACACTGTATTAAAGCCATGACCAACAATTTCATAGTGAAAAAAAATGTACTCTTTGACACAAAACTTTCAAACGGGCATTTGCTTTTGTAACCACTAACCTTGCAATTTTATCACAAGATAGACTCTAGTCCAAGACTGCACCAAGATATTTGACTTACTTGCTAGCCTTTATACTAGTTCCACTGCAGGTAATATTCAAACTTGATTAAACCTTAACTTTGGGTTTGGAACCAAAACGAATAGACTCTGTCTTTACAAGGTGAGGCGAGAGCTTGTTTTCAGCAAGCTGTTCTCTAACGAGTTTCAACTCACTGGATAAGATAGCTTCAATCTTTGATATATCTTTTCCAGACACAAGAATTCCAGAATCCTCAGTATATGATAACAGCTTGTTTTTAACAATAGCAGACATATCTTTTACATAAACCAAAAAATAAAAGGGGTCCAAGGATAGACCCTTGTCGAAGCCCACAGGCGACTGGAGCCCGACTAGAATGAATACCAGATATATAAGATAATTAATTAGTTATGATACCCGTGTTGTTTTTACCTAAAAATCCATAGCAAAAACAAACATCGCTACCATTTAGACTTTCGCAGAAAAATACGGTTCAATATCGGTGCCAGATATGTTTAGTACAGCAAGTGTATCAGAGGACATTCAAAATCAATTTTGAAAAAAGGATTTACACTAAAGGAAGATTTATACTAGGAGGACCTAGAAGCAGCACTAAATATACAAGAGAACAGAGAAAATGTGACAGTTTGCTTATTTCAATTAAGAGGATGTGAATCTTTCTTTCATATGATTAGTCACAGGGAACGGCTAGGAGCCACATAGAACAGCTGATAACAAACAATTGAAGCGAAAATATCAGTTGTGACCATGTTTGCACAGCAACCGATCAATTCAAAGAAAATTGACCAAAGTCCATCCATCTGCAACTAGACGCTGCTATTAAGTGAAAAAGTGTTGCCATTAGAAGCACCTACCCGAACAACTGTCAGCTGTACCCCTTATTACTGAAAATGCTGCGTATCACATATATAGTCGTATTAATAATAGTAATGATAATAATGATAACGACTTTATTTATAGAGGCAACACAGTAAGGCGAGCCCAGGCTTCCCTGTGAGCTTCTTGAAATATGTACATTGTTATTTACAACATGATTATGATGGCAAAAACTTTTTATGTTTCGCTAGGTATGTCTGGCTTACATTTGCATATATTTGGGTGACCACAACGGCGCTTTTCGTGTAAGACTTTGTTGTTTAATAAAAAGGGGATATTATAACAGTCGGTTAATCTGCGGGATCATATCTTTTGAGCTGTCTGAATAGTTCCCGATCACACTATCGGCGGAGCCACGAGTGTGAACCTTCGCTTTGCAGCCAACGTTAAAGATACACTCATAGATCCACAGATTGTTATAGCATTCCATTTATTATATACCTTTACCGGACGTAATATAAAATTACATATACGTTATTGTGTGTCATAAACGGCGTAAAATCAAAATAACGGTCTCTTTCGTTTAGCGTTTTATATGACGTCCGTGACGTCACTTTAGTCTTATTTGACTGCTGCAATGTGAAATCTAGTTTTTAAATGTGAGGATTTTCAAATCCTAACATTTATTGTACCCGGTTTCTGAGAAGAGCAGTTTCTACTTTTAAAACCGAACTACCCCTCAATTCTAAATAATCCTTCAGATTGATCACATCTCATACTTATAGAAAGTAACATAGTAATCAACGTTTTGGTGTTGGTATGATTGCAAGATTTATATTGTTTCAAAAGAAAAGAAACATATGCAACATTTATCAAAAAAGGATTTAGTCTTTTTTCTAAGTTAATGTGCATGGTTGTTCGTACTTCTTAAACGTTCGACGTCGCTTTGGCTAGTGTTTCTTACTACGCAGTTAAAACATGCACAATCAAACATCACAAGCAGCCGATCAAACGCACTGAAAGTGACACACCTCATATACCATTTATACTTGCAATACTTTACCTACATTGCATTTATAAACGCCATTTCATCGGTAATTTAATGAAAATGTAGGTTCTGATAACAGACGGAATGTCGTTCTGGTTAACTGCGCGGTTACGATATGTTTTCACTCCAAAATCGAAAGTAGCGAAGTCACGAAGATACTACGCAGTTGGGAGTTTAAAGATGATTGTTATTTAACTATAGAATGTATGTTTTTAAGTTGCTGTCGCTATTAGCGATAATTGTGAAATATACACTTTAACTGCCATATTCAGGGAAGCACAGTGGTGTGCATTTGTTAATATAGTTGAACAGTGTTTCAATAGATAGATTTCCTAACTATTGTTGAATGAAATTATTGATTGATTACTATGATTATTTACAATAATGTACTGTGATTCATTCATTTTTTAAATACCTACCATTCGTGTGTTCTGCATGGTTCAGTGTAATAAAATAACAAAAATTGAGCCGCGTCATGGGAACACCAACATAATGGACTTTGAGACCATGCACGCAGGCTGGTCTGGATCGATACTGGTCGCCCATCAATGTGTAAGCAGTTTCTGTTTTATGTTGTGTTTTATGGTATATGTAATATGTACCATACGACTGTTTTATCGCGAACGGGCTAGATAGGAATGTTCGGGTTTAACACCCGCGGGAAACAATCTGTTATGAATGGAACACCAAAAGAAAGTTGTTTTATCATTTCGCGTATACCCTATTATGTATTATACCATGAATGCAATCGATCATTAATTTTTATATGTATTGTCGATATTAAAGAAATGGGTTGTGTTAATGTTTACAATGGTGAAAAAATGACGCTGTAAGCCATGCTCAAGCGCTCAGTACAATGTATACTATGTATTGAATATTCCGACTTTGTTCTTTATTCATTACTTAGTCTAGAAAAAAGATATACGTCAAAGGAAATACATATCAGTTACATGTACGTTTATTTACAGGCGGACAGTTAATCTTACGATAATTCCTGGTAAGGACCAGTACTATAACTATTATCTTCTTAAAAAAACTGCAAACTTTCTCACTTAAAGAGACGTGGTTAGTAGCGGGGCTCGATATCAAGACTCTCAATAGTGTAGAAGTTTCAGCTTTTCTAACCACTTGACCTAGGAGGAATCTCACCGTCCGAAACATTGCTCAGTATGATGTTACATCAAGTGGTCAGATGTTCCACTTAAAACTATCAGACATATTGCAATACATGTATTCAACATTCCTCTCCTAAGTACGAATCCTTACGATAATCTATGTTTCAGACCGAACATTTTCAGTGCCTTCAGCGCTTTGATTAACTTTTAGCGTAGTAATATTAAATTAATGTGTACAACCTTCACGATGGGCAACTTAGATATGATTAAATTCATCTTATACGGAAAATTTTATACCAGATGTATTTTACTGCACAAATAGTACAGAAATTTCAAAGAAACGTTAATATAATAACTTTCTTTAAACTTTTTGCATATGACAGTTATTTGAACTATACGATTTGACACGTTTAAACATATTTCAAGTCGTAATAAGGGAAAGAAATGCAGCGAAGTATCTTTAACGCGGATGTTAACCAAATTCGCATTACCTCCCTTGCTGACTGTTACCGTTTACGCGCACTATGTAAGTAAAGGCTATAAAACGGGTATGATAAAAAGAAACATAGCATTTCACACCATGAACATTGTAGTTATTCAAAGTATAACTTTATTGATCCTATTCATGTGTATGTCATAAAACAGTTTATTGTTTGAAATGTTTAACAACCAAATTTTGAATTGATACTATAAACAGTCTTAATATAAGTCTACATAGACGACAATATGTGCTCGATTACACTGAACAACTCGTGTTTTGTTGAGATTTTGGACAGTTTACTTGGCATTATACACATTCATGGATATCGTGCAATTTGAAATGTAACTTGTGAACATTAGCATTGCCAGTGAAGTTTTGCATTTAACAGGACGTATCGGACAAGGTGTCATACTTACTTTCTCCCGTTCGTCCTTACTGGGCGTGATATATGATACCAGACTGCTATCATCTCTTTGACCAGTTACAGACATTATCGCATGACTTTGACGCATGAGCTCGGGTACAATAGTTGGTATACCTGACACTTGATTTTGCTTGTTCAAAAATACACCAGCAGCTCTGTTTGCAAACCAGATTTTTCTCATCGGTCGCCTTTTCAAGGGTGTTTTGGAAGAAGTCGGACAAGTTTGGATTTAACTTTGAAATATACTTTTCAAATGATCTAAACGGACAAAAACTTTCTACTTTTCCTATATCATTGGATTTTTTTTAGATTTGCGGCTTTCTAAACCATGTTGTGTTTTATCGGCTACACTGTAAGCTAAGCCATACATACATACATACTGTCTACCTGTTGCATCAACACCTGTTTTAAAACATTGCTTGTTTAAATTGTTTTACCCTTCTTGGCTTCGCTTACCAAACTTATAATTTCAAACATTATTTTGTAAAGTTTGAGCTGTGTTTTCTGAAAACATTCACACAGGTTTGCTACATCTTCTTCACAAAGTGGGTCCTTGTGCTTACTAATCCTTTCCTCTACTTTCTGGGATTTTTCCAGCGCGGACAGTATATGGTTTGATGTCATAAATTCGCAATCTTTCTTCAGGTTGTTTCTGGAGATCGTAGGAGCAGTGAGATGACTGTTTAAACCTGCTTAAAGCTCATTTAAAGCAGGTTTACAACAGTCTTTCACACCTTTTGTTCGGACAGCAGCATATAATTGCTGCAACATTGCATCTAGGTCAGCAACTGAAAAACACGTAAATTCTGATGTCTGATGACCAACTTCCATCATTCATTCTGCAACATTTAAGGAAAATGTGATAATACTTACCGTTTACTTTTGTGTTTTTCAATCAAGCTGGAAATAAAAGAAATTTGATCTGAAGGAAATCACATGAAGCAGTGTTCAGTAGAGCTATTACAGTAATAAAAACACGAGGTAGCGAGTAGAATAAGTACAGTAAAGCTACATTAACTTGAGCATGCATAGATAACTTGTCTGGAAAAATAATTTGAATTTCTAATATCAGATCTTGTTACTTTTTAGCCCCCCGAAGGGTAGCATATTAAAATCACACCGTTCCCACTTACGTATTCGTGTCCGCACTGTAACTTTGTCATGCATTGAAGGATTTTAAGATAACTTGACATAAATATCAAGCACATCAAGACGACGTGTTGCGTGCAAAACCCACGACCCTATTTCAAAGGTCAAGGTCACACTTACAGTTTGAAAGTAATGGAATCCTCTACATATGCACAAATTAGTGTCCGGACTGTAACGTTGTCATGCATGAAAGGATTTTAAAATAACTTGGTACAAATGTCTAGCACATCAAGCCGATGTGTCGCGTGCAAGACCCACGTCCCTACCCTAAAGGTCAAGGTCACACTTGGAATTAACAGGTAATGGAATCCTGTATATATGCACATATTCGTGTCCAGACTGTAACTTTGTCATGCATTGAAGAATTTTAAAATAACTTGGCACAAATTTCTAGCACACAAAGAGGACGTGTCGCGTGCAAGACCCACGTCTCTGACTCAAAGGTCAAGGTCACACTTATTGTTTAAAAGTAATGGAATACTGTATGTATGGTAACTCTGTCATGCATGGAAGGATTTTGAAATTACCTACCACATTTATTTAGTACATGGAATGGACAAAGACTGTGAGACACCTCTTTTGGGGGCATTCGTCACTTGTGAGAGACAGCTCTTGTTACGATTTATTTTTACTGAAGACACAGGAAAGAATGGACAAAGGAGACCTGGAGTAAACCGCTTTGCATAATTGTTATGCTAAATGTGAAAACAATAATTTTATGTGATTTAAACATTGGTAACATACAAGTAATTCAGTAACTGAACAACAGACACAAAAACAATCAGAAAAGAATTAATATTTTGGCTTCTGGTAATCGTGCGCAAATAGTATGGGGAAAAATAACTATTTTTTTAAATCATGCTAGGAAGACATTTGGAATCTGAACCGTGAAAGTGTAAAAAATCAAACGTGCCTGGATCCTTTGGTAAATGGTTAATAACAAGGTCTTTCTAACTTAATGCACACGCTTTTAGCGTACTATCTTTAAAATACAATGAAAACATTATTATTTAGAATGACTTTCAAATGCCTTAAGCATGGAGGGGCCAGTCCAGTTTGATAAATTAATACATATGATAAAATAACTATTTTTGATGCAAACATTCAGGTAAAGCTTTGAAAATAAAACACACACGTAACTTGAACATTCAATAACGCAACCATGGAAAGAGCAGTTAACAGTGGTCATCTTGGTCAGGGCTAAGAAAACTAACTATTTTCATTAAAATAAGAATATTTATAACTTTACTCTCTGAATACAAAATAGTTATAAGAGAAAAGAATGCAATCAGCAATTCAGTTCTTAGATTGTTACCAAATTCAAACAGTTTTCTTAAACAGATAAACATTGGAGAAATATTTCTTTGGGATTTTGTTTGTATTTTGACCTTGAACTGACATTGAAGTAATTTATATTGAATGTCAGTATAGTGTTCATTATAAACTGAAATATTTACAGCACATATTTAGCTATACCTTTAAAACTGTACCATTTGAACATCAAATCATTATGCAACAACATTTCATTGTGGTCATCTTGGAAATGTTAGAATGTATAAAAATAAGTTGCTTCCATAAAGTATGAGTACTATTTGTAAGTCAGATAACTTTATTGATTGGAATAAAACAGTTTCTACTGTTAGTTTTTGAGACAGAACAGAAATAAAAGATCAATCTTTAACTAAAAGATATACATTTGTATCAAAGGTAAGAGAAATTACAGAATAAATATCAATTTTGTTCATTTGTATTGTATTTTAACCTTGAAATGACATTGACACTGACTGAATATAAAAAATCATCTTCTAACATATGAAAATAGAGAGCAAATATCGAATTTTCAGGAAATTTTTGTGTTTTGACCTTGAAATGATATTGACCTTGGCCGTGTGGTGGTCAATGTTTAAGGTATATTTGATGCACAATATAAAGTGAATAATATCCATGGAATCACTTGGCATTATATTAATAAGTAAAAGTGTCACATTTGGACATAACTTTTTCATTGAATTAGTAATAAATGCCGGCCGTCTTGGACGCCATCTTGGATTACCAGGTCCGCGCCACGTGTTGGCAATTTATGCCGGCAGTTCCAGATATTGCAGACCTTGACGAGCATTTAAGTATATAAAATTCTTTGTTATAATTTTATGACCTCCTCATCCCCATTTAGCCTTAATTGGCACCCTACTAAAGCCATACATACATTCTTTTTACCTTTTGCATCAACACCTATTTTTTAAAAACAGTTTTGCCACATCTTTTTCACAAATCGGTTGTTTATGTTTACTGATATCTTTCTCCTATCTTTTCGGGGATTTACGCCTGTACAATACCTGGTTTTGTGCATAAAATCCCAATTCCCCCAATATTCATACATTTTATTGACTTTTATTTATATGCTTCGTTGTAACACCAATCTTTAAAAATGTTTATTGTCCACTTTCTAATCAAGACATGTACAGCCAACCTCCATTTGTAAAAAAAAAATGGCCAAAAGGACCAATTTTCAAGTGCCTTTATAAACCCTTACCAACCGTAATTGTATTGGCAGGGTGACGCACAATTATTTGGCATATTACCTAGGAACATAAATGTACTGAAACATTTTTATTTATCAGAAGTTTTGAGAATTCATGAAAATTGTGTTATAATACCAACATTTTACTGGCTTAGCAATTTTTCTTCTGGCTACTTGACAAACTACGTTTAAAATATTAGTTTTCACTGATTTAAGAATATAGAAAACGAGGTCAGGTTACAAGAACCGCATATTTTTTACTTTGGCATTATGGACCTCTTAAAAGTTTTACTACCTATTTAGTTTGCCTGTAACTGTTCGGGTCAAGAAAAAACCTAACAAAGTTTTCTGGTTCAGAATTATTTAGTTTCAGAAATATATATACTTACCAAATAAATTAATACTGAAGATAGGAAAGTCATGATAAAAAGGAATGCCTGGTGCTAACACGTGTTTCATGACATCATTAAAAGGATTATTAAACAATTTGCGGTCACGCCCACCTTCGAGTATCGCTAACTGTAGTATTCTTATTGAACGTGGCGCGTACGATGTATAAGGCTTAAAATTGCAGATACACATATTTACCATCTTTCAAAATTCTAAATCCGACATCACTGTTTGTTCCAACTTAATATCGTGTTGAGAATATATCGTTTGACTTAAAATATACTTTCATTCAACGTCTCACTTAAAGAATGCATAATTTTATAAACACTGTGCAAAAGAGTTGGTCATGGCGATTTTCTGTATAGATTAAATGGAGAAATGTGCAAGTGGGGTGGGGGCAATAAAGTAACTAAATAGTATATTTTAATATGCTTATATACATTTATCCGTACATTTTGAACTATTGATAAAAATTAATACTATTTGGTATCTCTTTATTCATTTTATCGCACTATTCTTGACCTCATTTCTACAATCTGGTCCTGACACGTTCCACTGTTACTTTGATTTAACGTTATTGTAAACTACTATTGAGGGCAGTTTTTGATCGTACTTTGGAAGGTAAGATGTGTTATTTATCATAATTCGAAATGCAGTTGTAACTTTTTTCTTATACGGTGAATTTTAATTCCCTAGTATATAGTATGGTTGGTATTGGGCTGTGTTTGATTTTGTTTGTGGATTATTTGCATTATCTTATGTTCACTCGTAAATATACATGTAATGTTTCCACTTTTCATTTATTTGTAGACCACGCATAACAATGGCTGAAACTAAAGTTGATTACAACTATCTTGGCAAGTCAGGAGTCCGAGTATCCAACTTATGTTTGGGAACAATGACATTCGGAACTGGGGTAAGTTTGGGCACGCCGATAAAGCAATGACATTCGGAACTGGGGTAAGTTTGGGCACGCCGATAAAGGTATGTCATTAAAACTTAATAACAAGGGTCATAAGATTTTAATGTTGTAAGTATAGAGGTATGTTACGATATTTGCGACTGTATATACGGTTTTTATTGTCGCAAATATTTTAATCGGCGACGGCGTTAGCTGGAGATGTTATAACTGTTTGCGGCCATTATATCAAACTCACTTACTTATACTTAACCCTTTTCGAACGCGCAATGTGTTTAAATTCGATAATTGAAACGCCGTTTGATTTTTGCGAGCATATAAACGTTTTTATAGTCGCAAAGTGAAATGACGTAACCAATCAGAAACGACGTTACAACGTTAGTGCGATAGAATGTAGTTTATACTGTCTTCTGTACATATATAACATCAGTTCCAAGTATGTCAATCTAACAAGACTACCTCTGTTTTGAAAATATATGCATATACATACAACATAGAGTGAAACAATGATTTTCTATGACGCTAAAACGTCCTCGTCATGATTTTGTTTTTCATTACATTATCTGAAGGCATCCTCAGTTATATTATCTGTGAAAGATAAAACACAAAACGAAACTTGAAAATAAATGTATAAAATAACAAAACAGTTTTGAAACTTCTATGTAGTTTAATTTTACTTGAATATTAAATGAAACAAACTTGATTTTTTACTAGAGAAGTGTCGGATACTAAACCGCTTAAATAGTGCCTTATCCTACCTCAACATCTCTCAAAATGGCCTTTCATCAGTATGTTAATACTTTAATTTCAATGGTTTGAAACCTGAATATTTGTACACATATAATAGGAGCATTTTACATATTTTGTAAGCCAAGTCCAACTCAGGCGAACGAAGAGTTGTCACATAAGATAATGGACCGTTATACTGAACTAGGAGGAAATTTCCTTGACACTGCAAACATCTACGGAAAAGGTGCGTCAGAGAAAGTGGTGGGCAACTGGCTTCAAAAGTAAGACATTCGTGTTATTTTAGGGGATGTTTTTTAAATAATTTTTACAGTTAAGATCCAGAAACCTTAACGTATCGATAGTTTTCGCTAAGTAATTACCTTGCTTAAAACACATAGTACATGTTTATAAATACTGAATCATGTAATAAAAATTTCAGGAATGATCGCAGTAGTGTTGTCTTAGCAACGAAAGTGAGGTTTCCTATGGATGCAAGCAATGTAAACAAAGTTGGTCTCAGCAGACGACATATTGTAGAGAGCTGTGAAGAAAGTCTTGAGAGACTGCAAACAAATTATATAGATCTCTACCAGGTATAAATGATGTGAATAGTATACTCGTTGTGACTATAAACTCAGCGGACAATCATGTGTAGTGTGAAATAATCTTAATAATACGTCAGAACGGCTGTTGCAGTTTACATATGTCACCCTCCGATTAGCACCTTGAACCAAACTGAGTAGCAGAAAAATCTGTAAATTTTGAACCGGATATCGCGCAAACCAATACTACGCCTGTTTTGACAAACACTCGACGAACGTAATAAAAAATATATAAATGTAGAAAATAATTCTTTGAGCCAAAATATTTGTTAGTTGAAATTGTAGACATGTGAAAGAATCATTTACATTCATTTTATACGTCTTGTAGTCACACATGTGGGATAATGCTACGCCGATTGAAGAGACGCTAAGAACATTTGATGATCTCGTACGATGCGGGAAAATTCGATATTATGGTGCCAGTAACGTCTGCGGGTGGATGCTGCAAAAAATTGTCGACAAAATAGACAAAATGGGTTTAAATTCATGTATTTCCCTACAGGTAAGCATACAAAGGGTGTGTCGCCCATCACATACAAATGTAATATCCTTTGATAGTAAGTACATACGTATGTTATTTTATTATAATACATGTATGGTCATCTAGGATATTCCTTCAAATCCGATCGATATTATGTAGTAAATGGCGGTCATTCCATAAATACTAAAAACACTGAAGTTACCATCGAAGAAACCAGATGACTTTGTGCTTTATTTAAGCATTTCATATGATTGATTCAAATGCGATTCCATTTTAAGATTGTTCAAGAGATGTTGATCTGTGAAAAGCATGGCTCATTACCGATTAAGGGTCACAACGGTCCTTCTGTTTATGTCTTTAATCCTAGTAACATATTAGGTTGTTTTACTCATATGTTCATATGTATAATTTTAAGATTGGGTGTTTAACCCAAAGGCAAAAGTGAAATTGTGTTTAAACTACTAACGCTTGACATTTGAGCAAACATGAGCAAAATGTGCTAAAGGGTGAACTGTCGTCCGTCAGTCTGTCCGTAAATAAGTTTATGTAAGTACTCTAGAGGCCACAATTTTTGACCAACATTAATGAAACTTATAGACAATAATCACTACGATGAAATCTTGGACGGGTTTGGTAGTCGGTCATTTAGGAAAAGAAAGC